>CM054817.1:28217969-28474078 GCA_028984105.1 Lavandula angustifolia
TCTTTCTACACATAACCAACCACTTATCTTAATCTCCTCGCTCTCTGAGGGATCCAAGGGGACTGCCCGACGGCGATCGTCTCCCGATTCATGTTGCAACTATTTTTCATGTGTACTTTTAAAAAAAAAATTTGTATTCTATCCCCTCGAAATCTGTTCTTCATCCCCCGTTTTCCTATCAATTTCCAAATTTCACCCCCTTCTCATGTAATCTGGGGATCTGCCTGCAGGTCGACGCCCCCAAAATAAGCATACGTCCAAACTTGAACGGAATGAGTAACTATTTATTTTCCATAATTTTCCATAATAAGCAACAAAAAATATTTGTGAAATCTAAAGAAGTTGTGACGGTGGATTTATGCATCTAATTAATAGTATGCTTAATTTTCTCCATATATATTCATAAGTTATGCATAATAATATGACGTGTCTCAACTCAGATGATGACTGACCATTAACCTAATTAAAGCAATCTTACCATAATTAATCATCATTACATCTAAAAACACTAGTATTTATTAACTTCAACCCATATCCAAACTGCCCTCGTCATTGCTTGTTTGACTCTGAGTTTAATCTTGTCCATGTCCGAGTTTTTCAAGTATTTTTTTTTCGTTTCTTATTTGATTGTGGAGGAAGAAATTGAAGGTGATGAAATGGAAATGGTAGCTGACAGTAAAGCTAAGGCTACCGATTGAATCGTGAATTCGAAGTATCTTCGTGATTAAACGCCCTTCCCACCCACCCCATTTCTTCGAACCCACTCCCAAGTCCATTTCCAGTTGCTTTCTCTCTCTTGTTTATCTCTCTAGCAGGTTTCGAATTCGATCTCTCCGTTGGTAGTTTCGAACTTTCTAGAAGGGAGAAGGAATGAAGCAGCTCACGGCTTTGCAGCAGCAAGGCCGCCGGAGCAACAGCTTCCGGAACGCCTTCTCGCCGCCTCGACGCGACCGTCGACGGCGCAATCAAATCGCCGGCGACGATCTTCTGGCTGGTTATACACGGCATCTGCTGCTTGATCAGCTTAGTCCTCGGATTCCGATTCTCGCGCCCGTCTTCTTCCTCCTCCTCTCCACTTCTCCGCCACCGCCTTTCCGCCACCGCCGGCGTGTACTCCCGCTCTCAGTACTACATTTCCGACCCCGGCACAGCTCGAGAGGAACGTCTTGGGCGAGTGGTGGTTGGGAGGCACGGGATTCTGATCCGCCGTGGCCGCATCCGGATCCGGCGGAGGTGATGAAGGCGCACCGGATAATCGAGAGGGTTCAGGCGGAGCAGCGGTCGCAGTACGGCGTCAAGAGTCCGAAAACTGTGATTGCTATCACGCCGACTTATGTTCGAACTTTCCAGACTCTGCATCTCACCGGCGTGATGCATTCGTTGATGAATGTCCGGTACGACGTCGTTTGGATCGTGGATTGAAGCCCGCGGAGCCACCAACGAAACTTCCTCTCTGATTGCCAAATCTGGATTGAAAACTATCCACATTGGATTTGATAGGAAGATGCCAATCATGTGGGAGGATCGGCATAAGTTTGAATCCAAGATGAGACTCCACGCTTTAAGGTATCATTAATTTCTTGAATCTCGATTTACATTAGTATAGGGTTAGGGTTTATGAATTTTGTGCAGAAGGTTTATACCTTGAGGTGTTTATAAATGCAGAGTAGTTAGAGAGGAAGTTGGATGGGATTGTGATGTTTTTGCAGATGATAGTAATATGCATAATCTGGATTTGTTTGATGAGATCCAGAATTTGAAATGGTTTGGTGCGGTTTCGATCGAATTCTTGCACATTCCTGTCGTTCCGATGAAGGACTAGTGATGAGTGAAAGTGAGGCTCTAGAAAAAGATGATAAGAAATCACTAATCCCAGTTCAAGGTCCGGCTTGTAACGCTTCGGGATAGTATGGTGGGGTGGCACACGTTCGATCCACAACCTTTCGTAGAGCAGAGTGCGAGGTATATAGGAGATAGAGGAGTTGTGCTGCCGAGCAAGATGGAGTGGGCTGGATTTGTTTTGAATTCGAGGTTGATATTGGAGGACGTAGAGGAGAAGCCGGTTTGGGTTAGGGAGTTGGATGAGGTTGGGAAGGACTGGAGAGGATGTCGAGAGTCCGTTGTCGTTGTTGAAGGATAGTTCGGTAGTGGAGCCTCTTGGTAGCTGCGGACGTAAAGTTATGGTTTGGTGGCTCCGCGTGGAGGCGAGGGCGGACAGCAAATTTCCGGCCGGGTTAGTCTTCTATCATTTACTCTAGTCTGAATATATGCTTCTTTTTCGTGCGAGTTTTTCGAATTTGTATGTCGAATTCTTATGTTATTGTTCATAATGTGCCAATTAGGTCCGAAAAGAGGCATTCGAGTTATGTATCGACCGATTTTAGTGATTTACTTTCCATGGGGGAGTGTAGGGAGATAATGTTCTTAGAATTGAGATAGTAGTCTTGACAATAAGATGATGATGAAGCTAAGAAGGTGTCGAAGTTCGTGTTAATACGAGAGGGGTTGCGTATATCTAATAGGGTAAGCTCTTGATGTTGTTTGAAGGCTACTTAACTTGCTTGTTGGTCGAACATTCATCCGCTTTCTTCGCGAAACTTTAGAAGTTACGAATGCGTAGTGGCTATAGAGATTTAACATCTTTGATGTAAATGAGAGCGATTTGGGTTAGTCGTAACTTTTGACATGAATAAGGGAGTGCATTTATCTGGATTCTCTGTGCTCATGCAGTTCTGCTTAGTTTATTACTAAGGAGGAGGTTCAAATGTGAACATGCTTTTATCGTGTGAACGTCTGAATATGCACTTTAAAGACAAATGTATTGCACTTTATAGATGATAATGCTATATTTTAAGTACCGCACTTTCAAATTGTTAGATTGTGCTTCAGGGGCTTCTAAGTTCTAACAAATACAAGTACAATATCTTTGTCTTGAAAGTGTAGTGTTCATACGTTCACACGATAATGTGCTGTTCAATTAGACATCTATAGTGCTAGACGAGTAGAAACCGGTTTCTTGAATATGATACGGCGTTATGATGCAGATGGATAATCGACCCTCCACTAGACATCACGGTCCCTGCCAAACGCACGCCATGGCCGGATACTCCTCCAGAACTCCCAACCACAGCCGAAAAGGCGATCACCATTCCAGAGACCACCGAGAAACGCCCAACCAAGAACGGGCCAAGAAGGAAACGCAGCTCCCGGAGCAAGCAGAAACACAACGCCAAAGTGTTGGATGAGAGTGTTCCTAAAAAAGCACGGCGGAGACAATTAGGAACTTAAAATCCGCATCTCCACTGTGAATCCTCTGTGAGTGCGAGGGGCCCTTCTACTTCAGAAGCTCAAGCCATGAAGACGGGCAGGAAGTCGTGTTTTACGTATACACCAGCGAGCCGATACATACTTGAGAGTTTTGCCTGATCTACTTTCCCTGTTGCTATTTACTACCTTGGTTTTTTTCCCTTGAATTTAAGGTAACTAGTCTTGTTGTGGTGTGGTAGAGTTTGGATTTGGGTTATAGTCTTCTCGCCCATTCGGTGCTTGGCAGAATGTGTATTTACAGTCTCCCAAGTTATACATAGTTTCCAGCAATAGAGAAGAAATTATACGTATTTCTGCTATCCCTTACACAGGGCTTTTCTTTAAATTATTTGAATATCACCACCTACAATTAGGGCTGTAAAAGAGCCGAGCTGTATTCGAATAGCTCGAGCCGGAGCTTAAGCTCGGCTCGATCGGCTCTCGAGCCTCATTTAATATTCGTTAATTTTTGGAGCCGCTTCGAGCCCTCGAAACTATTCGACTCGAAAGCTTGCGATTTTGGCTCGTTTAAATCATAATATTATTTAATTAGATATATTATATTAAATTATAATAACCATTACTCCCCTCTAGCCCGCTTGATTTATTTATTTATTTTTGTTCCACTTAACTTAGTCTTTTTTCTAAAATGGAAAAAAATTACTATACAAACTGCAAATTCTTTGTGGGGTCTACCTCTCTAAATATAATCAATCACTTCATTTTAATTTTCGTGCCGAAAATAAACAAGATAAATCAAGTAGGACGGAGGTAGTATTTATTATAATATATATACATATAATATTATAGTTATAATTATAATTTTTTTTAAAAATACAAAAAATATTGAGCTTTCAAGCGAACTCGAATACTATAATTGAATCGGCTCGAGCACGGATTCATTTCAAGCCCGAGCCCGAAGTAGCTAATTGAGCGGAGCCTCGCAAAGCTTGACCTCGATTACAACTCTACCTACAATTAAACATCGATAAAGAATAATCTTCATATCGAAAAATGTTATACATTTAACGAGAGTATTATCTAAACAAACTTTATTTTAATCTATTAATTCAAGTCTGAACCGAAAGAAATTTATTATCTTGAACTCTATCGAACGTTAAGTGTGCAGAAAACGATAATTTATTTATGTGTAGGATTCATTTATGGTTTATTCTCTTGTCTAGAATGAAAATATGTGGTGGATTTAAATGCTGCATTATGATATTATTGGTTGATATTCTCAATAAACTTATACCAGATTAATCCATTCTAATTAATGTATTTATACAAGTTCCACGTCAATTCCAGCTATAATATTATCCCCACAATTCACAACCATATCTTAGTCAAACGTATTTAATAATTAGATTCAATGTGCATATGATTTAAATGTGCATAATAAAACCAAAACAAGATTGGATCCGAACTATCAAATACTTATTCCGTTCCATTATAAGTCGCTTATTCTAAAAATAAAAAAATAAAGAATAAATGTATATAATTTAGACATCGAAAAGCAAATAAAAAGCGTAGCCATTTTTAATGGAACGGAGGGAACAGGTGAAGGGCTCCAAAACATTTCATTCCCATTATTAAAAAATGACTCAATTAAGATGATGAATTGATTAAGATGATGAATTGATTAAGGAATTCAAATTTAAATGCTTGCAAATCAAAATCTTAATTATGTTCACAATTCATTAATAGCCTTCTAAATGGGGAGAACGTGTGAGATATTTTAAAGACAAAGGGTCCATTGTGTGTTTGATTAGGTCAAGCCTCACTTTCTAGCAACAATTATATCATTATAATCTATAGTAAAATCACATGTTCAATTTTTTCGTGTTTAGTTTTGCCATCGATGGAGTGATAACATGTGGGATTGTCCCAAAAACTCTGTTTCAACATTGTCCTTTAGAGTCGGCATCTGGGATGACTACTTGTATAAATAAAATTTGATCGTAGCCATCTTGATGTCTACTCTTATGGAACAACATTGAGATAACACGTATTTCATTTAATAAAAAAGACCCTAACATTAATTTATTTTAAATATTCTTCATTAAATATAAACACGTGTCATTATTTTATTAGTGAGGACCGTAAAAATTGGAAAATCTCATTCCATGCCATCCTAATCATGCATCCAATTGCAAGCCTTCAAAGGTAAAACGCCTCTAAAAAGTCTCATTCCTTTTCATCACAACTTCATCCCCTCCAAAAATCCAAAATCAATTGAAAAATGGTTGCAGTATTCAACAAAGAACTGCTCAGCTGGTACCTCATCACCCTCAAGCTTAACCAAGCAGTAGAAACCGCCACAACTTCAAGATCAATCGAATCCCCACAATTAACATCAAATTCCGAGCTGCAGAACCAAGAAAATCACCCCCTCCTAATCTCAAACAAAGCAGAAGAAGAAGAAGACGAATCACCGGAGAAGCCGCCGGAGTCGGAGTGGGTGATCGCCATTAAAGAGAAGCTCGACCAAGCCCGAAACGAAGACTCCGCCGGCCCGTGGGGCAAGCTTTCGATCTACCGAATCCCGCAATGCCTCCGCGACACCGACGACAAGGCCTACATTCCCCAAACGGTGTCGTTAGGGCCGTACCACCACGGAAAGCGCCGCCTCCGGAGCATGGACCGCCACAAATGGCGCGCTTTCCACCATGTGCTGAAGCGGACCAACCACCGCATCGAGATTTATCTCGATGCCGTGAAGGAGCTCGAGGAGAGAGCTCGGACTTGCTACGAAGGCCCGATTAGCCTCAGCAGTAATGAATTTATTGAAATGATGGTGCTCGATTCGTGCTTCGTGCTGGAGCTCTTCCGCGGCGCCGCCGAGGGATTCGCGCAGCTCGGATACTCCAGAAACGATCCGATCTTCGCGATGCGCGGCGCGATGCATTCGATTCAACGAGATATGATTATGCTTGAGAATCAGATTCCGTTAATCATCCTCGATCGCCTCTACGGCGTTCAAATTGGAAACCCTAGCCAAAAGGGGGAAGTCGCGAAATTGGCGCTCAGATTCTTCGATCCGTTAATGCCGACGGACGAGCCGTTAAGTAAGAGCGACCGCGACCGATTGGAGTCTTCGATCGGAAACGCCTTCGATCCGTTGACGGAGCACGGCGGCCTCCACTGCCTCGAGGTTTTCCGGCGGAGTCTGCTTTCGATCCGGGCGGGTCCGAAGCCGAGTCCCCGGGTTTGGATCAAGAGGTGGTCCCACACTAACAGAGTCGCGGATAAACGCCGTCAGCAGCTCATCCACTGCGTAACGGAGTTAAAAGACGCCGGCATTAAATTCAAACGCCGGAAAACCGACCGTTTCTGGGATATAAAATTCAAAAACGGGATTTTGAGAATTCCCCGATTATTAATCCACGACGGGACGAAGTCGTTGTTCCTGAATCTAATCGCGTTCGAGCAGTGCCATCTGGATTGTACGAACGACATAACGTCGTACGTTATCTTCATGGACAATCTGATCGATTCTCCGGGGGACGTGAGCTATCTCCATTACTGTGGGATTATCGAGAACTGGCTCGGCAGCGACGCCGAGGTGGCGGAGCTGTTCAACCGGCTGTGCCAGGAGGTGGTTTTCGACATCAACGACAGCTCGCTGTCGAGGTTGTCGGAGCAGGTGAATCGGTACTACGATCACCGGTGGAATGCGTGGAGGGCCAGTTTCAAGCATCGATATTTTAATAATCCGTGGTCGATTATATCCTTTCTTGCTGCTTTCCTGCTGCTGGCGTTGACGATGGCGCAGACGTTTTATACCGTGTTTGCTTACTACGCGCCGCCGTCTTGATTTTTTTCCGACCGGACATTCTCTCTTTGGTTTGCTGATTTTTTATGCAGAGTTCTTGATAATCACACATTTTTATGTCAAGAATGTACTCTCTCTCTCTCCCAATTTCTGTCTTGTTTTCGTATTTGGATTGTCTCGATATTTCTTAAAAGTAAAAAAATAAAACTTCCAATTCTAGAATAAAGTGAGACCCTCCTTACACATACCCACCCACATTTTACATTCTCTCCAAAGTCTTTATCTCACGATTTCATGTAGTTGCAAATTCAGAAATTTATGATTCTTAACTTTAAGAAATTTTAGATTATTTTTGGCAATTACAATATAAAAGAAAAGGAAAAATAAAAAAACAATTGTCCAAGTATTCGTTATTAAAATTTGGATGAATTCTCATTAATACAACACAACTATCATTTTAGAACTGTGTTTATTTCTTAATAATAATGTTCCATATTATTAGATTGGGCCTTAGGTTATCACTAATGGGCCTCCACCTACACATAACTAATGGGCTTTACCCACATATCACTAATGGGCCTCTACCCACATATTGGGGAAGTCCATACGATCCAATCTTATTACCAATTACCGATCAACATATTACATTTAAGCCTCGATAAAGTAATATTCGATGAAATAATAATCTCGCTAAGATAATTATTTTTTCTGGTCCCGATAAAGTAATAACCTCGTTAAATGAATATTTTTTCTCGATTCCAAGATTATTACTCTATCGAGGTTTAACCGTAAAGTCGTAATGTGCTTGTCCGTAAATACGTAAATTGGTAATTGAAAGATTATTACAATATTTAGAATTTCTTGAGAATACTTTACTATACCTCATTATCTTGTCATGTTAGTGTCATATATACATAGAATTTTGTGAGGTAGCATTATAGCAATGAAAGCAATTTATCCTTTGTAAAGGATAAAAGAAAATCCAAGTAGAAGGATTTGTCATCTCTTTACGTCCAAACCTAATCATAGCCCATTGCGTTCTGTTAAGTCTTAGTGCCTTTAAAAGAAGAGTTTTGAATAGTATTGATGGATTCAACCCATCTCAAAAGTGAAAACGACTTGTTGGCGTCCGTCGACGGTTGTCCCCCCGATTCACGTCGAAGCTTGATTTTTTATGTGTGATTTTCGGATTTTTTTTTGTATTTTGCCCCCTCGAAATTTATACTTCGTCATCTTTTCAATCGAGTTTTTAAATTTCGCCCCCTTTTCGTAATCCTAGATCCGCCCCCTATTTATCCGATGCACTCTTCGAATAAGTGGTATCACAACTGAATTATTCGTGGGAATTACTTTTTTTTTTGTTATGAATTACATAATGTAATATCTAATACTATATTCACATATTTGTTTTATATAATAAAATTCCACAAAAGAGTTTGTATTATATCTAGTGGCCTAAATTAATTTCTTAGCTAATTACATAAATTGACTGTAAAGCTTTGATATTCATAGCACATCTTCCTCACATATTTTGCATAGAACTTGTATTAATAGCAGCTAGCCCCATATGGTTTCAGAAGGTGCATTTAGCCCTCTTATGTTTTAAAAATAGTTGTTATTTACCTCCTTATGATTTCATGCAGGTAAGGATTCCTCCTATGATTTTCAAATAAGTGTATCGAACCTCCTTGTGCTAAAGAGATATAATCTATCCCCTCCACTCAGACCTGGTAAAATACACATATCGAACACCTTGTGGTTTAAAAGAATTTATCATGATATTATCTTAACACAAGTATTATATTTTTATGGTATTTTGTCCTTACAAGCTGAAAATCGATCGAAATAATACGCAAGGGGTGTTGTACTACAAAGTAGAAACCATAGGGAGTTGTATTGCACCTTTTTAAATCACATGGGGTAAATTGCACATACCTCTACCTTTTAATTGTTACTCCCTCCGTTCTATCTGACTTGTCTTGTTTTATTTTCAAACACAGAAATTAAGATGAGTAATTGATTGTGTGTAGAGAGGTAGAGCCCACAAAAAAAAAGTAGAAATTTGTATAGTAATTATTTTTCATTTTAAGAAACATGGCAAATCAAGTCGATGGAGTAATTTTTACGTACTTTTTTTTCTCTTGGTATTTTTTGTTTCAACATGCATGATATATAGACTAAAAAGACGAATTCATGAAAATCTTGCATCTATTAATGTCACGAGCGGGTGCGATTCACAAGACAACGATGCACGTTTGATTTAAAATATGTTAGTCCAATTTAGGCATTTTCCAATAACAAGATTGATTGGATGGATAACCCAATGAGCAAAGACTAATCCAAAAGGAGAGAAGTTTGCTTGATTGATGCAAGTCAGCATGGCTGTAAACCATAACCATGAAATAGACGAGCATAGAGAATGTGGAGTGGGCAGGTTGAGGAAGGAAAAGGGAAAAGGAAAACAATGTTTAATGGAGGGTGCAGTCAGCAGTGTGGGAATTATGAGTTCAATCAGTGACTAACTAGAATTTTTTAGCCGAGGATCGAAATGGGCATGAGAAATAAATTTTGTCGATCGAGAGGGTTGAATGAAGTGAAAAAAATAAAGGCGGAACAAAAAAATTTCAACCCGTATAAAGACAAAATTCTAACAGCCTGGAGATCGGCCGATCCTCCAGAGTTCCGTCCCTGAGTCCAAGAGAAAAAAAAATAAAAAAAAATGAAAGGAACAATGCAATAAAGAAGCAGCACCTACTACTTCTCTCTCTCCTCTCACACACAGTGATTGTGAAAGGGATGGATGATACGAGATGCCTTTTTCATCTTCTGCCCTTAAGGAGGGAGGAGACACTTGCACTACTCACAAAGTTGAAATCAAGAAGGCTTTGCAGATAATAAATTATACTTCAAGAAAATCAATTTTTCATAGTTAATTGTGCTGATAATCGTTGCATAGACATGGCACACGGAATACGACATGATGCAAATACGGGATAGAATACACGATACGGCAATTGGACATTGTCGTTTGGAGTGTAAAATAAAATAATTTTATGTTTTTTATTGAAATTAGGTACAACGTATGATTAAATATACGTGACACGACAATTGAAGCGTAGTATCATATCGGAGTACCCGATAAATATCCGACACACATATGTTAAAATTAGTGGTAATACCCACTTGGGGGCAAAATGAAAAAAAAAAAAACACAAAGATAGCTTAAAACTTAAAAAAAAAACACAAAAGTAGTCATTTTGTCTTTATCCGTGGCGCCGATGGGAAGCCGATGGAGGGCCGATGGATCCATCGGCCCTTTGTATTTTTTTATTATTATTTTTCATTAAGGGCCGATGGCCTTAATTTTTTTTTGTTTTTTTCTCTTTCTTCTTTGAGGGCCATCGGCCCTCCTTCATTATTATTATTTTTTTTTTCTTTTCTACTGAGGGCCATCGGCCATCGGCCCTCCTTCATTTTTTTTTTTTTTTTTTTTCTTTTTCGAGGGCCATCGGCCCTCCTTTTTTCATTTTTTTTTTTTTTTTTTTTTTTCTAATTCGAGGGCCATCGGCCCTCCTTCATTTTTCGATGATTTTTTTTTTAAATTTGTATACATATGAGGCCGATGCCTTCAAAGAAGAAAAAAAAATAATGAAAAAAAAAAGAAATACTAATTTGTATACATATGAGGGCCGATCCCATTTAAAGTGATATGAGGGCCATCGGCTCTCACAGGGCCGATGCCCTTTCAATTTTTTTTTTTTATTTTTTTTTTTATTGAAGGGCCTATGGATTCCATCGGCCCTCCATCGGCCCTGCGCCGTATAAGGACAAAATGGCTACATTTGTGTTTTTTTTAGTGATGGGCTATATATGTGTGTGTATATTCACTGTGTGGCTACTGTTAAAAATGCCTCTTAAAATTATCTGAAGTGCACGCAACATATTAATTTACGTTCATTTATTTACCCAAAAGGGCCAAAACTACTATGAATTTTAGGCTCCTATAGTTTATCAACTACTATACCAATATTCTCTTGCTGTTCAAATCTTGAAATAGGTTAAATAGTATTGTAGATAGATATATAGTTTTAGTGAATAGATCATGTGTGAACTCACATTTAACGTGAACACTGCGAATCATACATAATCCTTATATTTTTTATGCAAAAAATTTAAAATTTTTCATTTTACATAATCCTTATATATTTTATGCGTAAGATAAAAATATAAAATTACATATTTTTTTGCATTAAATATATAAAAATTATGCATAAACATAAAATGATTATGCATGTTTCGTAATCCTCACGTTAAATGTAGATTTTTACCATATCCACCACCTATAATTTTAATCCTAAACTTTAGGGCTAAATTTATGACTAACATTATAAGAATAAATCGGGAACCCCTATCTCAAAATCTATGTCTCAATGGTGTCTCATTACAAAATCGTCTAACTTTATAATCGGGAATTAGCGTAAAACACCATGAGAATAAAGATTTTCAGAATATGAAATTTGGTTCGATTGAAACGTAATTATAGTTAGAATTGCCGTAAAACATCATGAAAGTAAAGATTTTTTGGGACATGGGATTCGATCGGGTTGTAGTTAGGGTTGTGGGCTCTGCGCACCAGAATATTAGATTTCAAAGAAACAAAATTAAGTCCCTATGGGATGGCATAGCGGTGAAGGTGGGTGGTCCGGAATCGATAGATCATGGAGTTCAAATCTCACTTGAAACGCTATGTATGTATTTGTCACATTAACCCAAGATAGCCTGTGGATTCGATTCCTCATAATAAAAAAAAATCAAAATTAAAATTTATAGCAAGGGAGAAAATAAAGAAGAAGAAAAAAAAAGGAAAGGGGGAAAAGAGAGGACAGGCGTGGAAGGCCTTCTCAGATAAAACCCCTCCTCTCCTTCCTCGTTTACTTCTCTCTCTCCTCTCTCTCTCTCTCAAAAAAAAAAAAATCCAGCAAAACTAGATATGCTACTGAAGGCAAGATTCAATCCTTCCAGATAATGAGCAGAAGCCCTCGTGTCTTCTTCTCCGCGGAAGAAGATGGTTGCCCAGCTCCGAGAAATTGAGGCCCATTTCCAAAATCCAATCTTCGACGCCCTCTACTGCGAGGAGGATGAATTTCTGATCGGAGAGACGAAAATCAACGAGATTGACAAAAACCCTAACGCTTTTCCGCTCGAACACGATTTTTTCTGGGAAAATGGGGAGCTTGAAAAGCTTCTATCGAAGGAAAAAAATGATGCCCATTTAGTGTTCGACGAAATGTCCTCAGACTCGTCACTGAAGACGGCGAGAAATGAGGCGATTAATTGGATGCTGAAGGTGATTGGCTGCTACGGGTTCAATGCCACGACCGCCGTTTTGGCCGTGAACTACTACGATAGATTCGTTACTAGCCGTTGCTTTCAGAAGGAGAAGCCATGGATGAGCCAGCTTGCTGCTGTGGCTTGCCTTTCCATTGCTGCTAAAGTGGAGGAAACTGAAGTTCCTCTGCTGTTAGATTTACAAGTGCGTTAGTTTATTTTTATTTTTTTGGTTCTGAGTTATGCAATGTAGGTGTTTGTTGAAATGCGTCTGAAAAACTTATGTGGTTTGTTCGTTTGCTGGGATGTGTATAGGTGGAGGAATCGAAGTATCTGTTCGAAGCGAAGACGATTCAGAGGATGGAGCTTCTGGTGCTCTCTACGCTTCAATGGAGGATGAATCCGGTGACGGTGATGTCGTTTTTCGACCACGTTGCGAGGAGGTTCAAGTTCATCAAGACTCTACTTAGGGATTTTTTGAGGAGATGTGCGAGTGTGATTTTCTCAATTATTAATGGTAAGTAGATCAATTGATTTGGCATGAGTTCGTCTCTTGATTGAGTTTGATTGATAAAGATTGAATTTTTATTGATGATTTCATTTGAAGTTGTTTATAATGCTATCAAGATTTCACATTGATCTTGAATCCAATCAATAATAGTAGTAAATTTTGATCCGAGTGCAGATTTTAGGTTGGTAAATTATCTTCCTTCTGTTATTGCTGCTGCAACAATGATTTATACGATTCGGGATATAGTAGGAGATGATGCAGTTGCATATGAGGATGAGATTATGGCTGTGTTGAGAACTAGCAAGGTATGTTTCATTGTTCTTGGATTATTTAAAAAAAAAAGCAGAAGCATAATCTGTTTCTTGAATTGTTTGATTGATGGATGGATGGAAATTCTTTTTTGCTAAATATTACAGGAACAAATTGATGATTGCTATGAACTAATTCTGGAGGGAATGGATGGTGTGAACAATAACTCGTGCAAGCGCAAATTCGCGTCGATTCTAAGCAGCCCGAGTGGTGTGATTGATGCCTACTTCAGTTCCGATAGTGTTGATTCGTGGGCCGTTGCGTTATCCTCCTCATCTTCACCTTCACCGGAGCCTTTGTTCAAGAGAAGCAGAGCTCAAGAACCTGCCCCACTAAGCAGCGTGGCTAATCCGACTAACTGAACGCGTATTTTCTCGGCAGTGGTACTCAACAATCACTTCCTCTATGTTTTTCTTCGGTCATAATTTAGCACAATTATGCAGCATTTCTGCTCATCTCACCGTATATTTCTGACCTATTCATGTGAGGGTGGATCAGACATCTAAACAATCTCCTCTTTGGTTGTGGATGAGGGTGAGATTGAAGAGAGAGAGAGAGGGTTTTGGAAGGTTTTGATGATTATGGAGACATGATTTCAATCTTTAAACTATATTCCTTGCTTTCATATCATACATGCATAATGTTTATGCCTAGTTTTGTTGTTTGCTTAGAGGAATTCATGAATTAGGAAAAGGGTTTAGATTTAGGGTAGTTTGGCATTAGGGCGATGTGTTTTCTTGACTTGTTTGTTTTTATTTCATTGTATTATGTCTAATTCCAAGGTTATGGTTTTATTGGCTTTTCTTGCTTGGTTTTGACCTAATTCACAAACATACTTTGTACACCTTAATCTCTGAGTTTTGTAGTGTATTTTGCATTATGAGATTACCGGGTCCCAGGAATTCTGTCTCAACGCTGTCTTATAAAGGTAGACATCCAGATGGCTACGGTATAATTTTACGATTTGTACAAGTAGCCATCTGAGACGCTTATTCTATGGGACAACGTTGGGATATAGTTTTTGAGGCAGGTGATTTGATCCCGTATTTTGCAAACAAGATTCTTATTGTTAAACCAGCCAATCAAAGAATGAGTCTTGCATTAATGTAATGATCATTTTTGTTGGTTTTGTGTTTTATTAGTGCATGGTCTAAATTTTGAAATATGGGTATTTTTTGAAAATATATAAAGACAACATTGTGTGAAAAAAATAATAATATTTCTTGAAGAATATTATTTGAACCATACATGTGAATATTTATTGTTTTTGAGATTATCATATAAAGTTTTTGTCAGTGTGGTTGGCGTTGAATATGAATGATTGGCTGCTGTTGAGGAGGGACCATAACGGTACAACCTCTTTATTTACATTTTGAGTCCAATTTAATTAGCCACGTTTGGTAAGATAGTTTCGGAATAGAAATCTTTACGAAATTTCAAATAAGACTTTTAAAATTATACTCCATTCATCCCGTCGACTGTCTTGTTTCTTTCTACACTGAAATTAAAATCGACTTGTCTTGTTTCTTTTGAATACGGAGATTAAGATGAGTGGTGGTTGTTTGTAGATGATTTGGTGATTGTGTGTAAAAATGTAGGTTCCACAAAGAAAAAATGAGAGTGTAATAATTATTTTTTATTTTAAGAAATAGGATAGGTTAAGCGGGACAATTCAAAAAAAAATAATAATGATTTTTCTTTACATTATTAGTAGTTTGTAAATTTTATATAAATTCTGAATAAATGATCTCAATTTCATTTCAAGCTCCGAATCAAATGTAATTTCATTATGTCTTATATGATTTTAAAGAGTAAAATTGCAAGAGAGTAGATAATGATATTAACAATAATTATGATTATGGTAATGATTATGTGGGGAATGGAAAATGAGACATAACAATGATTCGATCTGGTGGGCCCAACCAAATAATTGTGGATCTTATGGCGACTGTAGCATCTTGTCCAAAATCGTATCTTGCCGTACGAAAAATAATATTGTGACCATATGTGATTTTTAATGTGATTAAGTATATACATTCTTTTTTTAATTAATATTAATAAAATTAAATCCCAAGTCCCATGACCAAATTAATTGTCATTGACTCACTGAAATTAAAAGAGATATTATACTCCCCCGTCCCTATATTATATGTTAATTTGTTTTTTCACATATATTAAGAAAAAATTTAATGATATGAAAGTTAGATAAATATTGATATTGGAATTTGAGTAAATTAAAGTAAATTACTAAAAAGTTAATGTTATAATTGTGTTTCTATTATAAAAGTTGGATAAAATAGTATTTTTCTATATTATCATATTAATTAAATCTATTAAAGTTGGTAAAATATTTAGTTAGATAAAATAAAATTGTTAATAGACATATAAATTTGGAATGACAAAAAAAAGAAAGTAGCCATATATATATTTGGGACGGAGAGAGTATATCAATAACTTTATTTAATGTGGAGTTGTTTGTCCTCACAAAAATACATTTACTACCATAACTTTAGTTGTTCTCAAAATAATTATCCTCATTTAGTATTTGAGCTAGTTTCTAAAATAACTACCAACTAAAAGTAAAATTACATGCTAAAACACAATAATAAATAAATAAATAAATAACAATATATTATAACCCCTAAATTGAAATTTTAGGTATATTCAACTGCCTTTAAATTCATTTTTAAAACTATTTTAATAAAGCAGCTACCAATATATAAGTTTGTTTTAATAAATATATCTTAGATGATGTATGACTCGATTTTAAATGTACACCAAATTTCCCCAGGAGACTGACATTTTATTTAATTTTGAAATACTAATGTGGGGCAATATATGGTTGCTGGCCTACTGCATAAATGCTATAAATAAAAGGAGATAAATTCATGCAAACAAAATTAAATGATATTTCAAAGATTAAGAGGATGAAATCAATACAAAGCCAGTCAAAGTAGAAGTTGAACAAGAAATTTAAGGATGGGCCAAAATCCAACAACCTCCTGATTGATGAATGACGTTTTATTTGATGAGAGAGAGTGTGTGTAGTAATGAGAGAGAGTGTTAACCTATGATATATGATATGATCTTGTTTGTGTAATAAAAGCTGTTATGGTATGAATTTATGATTTTTTGACACCAGATAATTCAATTTCCTACCTTTCCCATCTAGTGCTTGACTAATGAAAACCATGCCTGCCAAACTTCCACAGCTGGTTTTGCTGGAATCATGTCAATAATTCATGTTACTGTTTTGCATTTGGTACATTGTTTATACCACTAAGGGTGAGAAAACTCGTTTTCTTGGAATGACATAACGGGTGTGCTTGCTTTTATTCAAAAGTCATTCGAATTCCAGTTAATTTAATTAGGAGTTGGGACAATTTTCATCTACTGTGTACGTAGTTTGGAGGATATAGCATAGGAGCAGGGTTTTTACACGTGCGTACACTGCGTAGCGGCTGCAGATCTGCCTCGTCATGAAAAATATAGGCAAGAAAAACGTTACATAACATTTGAGGTGTTTGCATTGGTAGAAGGTACAAGTTCGAATCCCACGTAGAATGTTGTTATGTGTAAGATGTCACATATAATTAATCGGATTATCATCTTATTCTGGTTTGCTTACTATTACACACGAACGAAATTAATCCAGTGCATACCTCGGGTATAAAAACCTACTTTTAAGGTGGGGATTAAATATATATATATATAAAAAAATAATTAGCCCACCATATTCTTTAAACCTTGTTATATACTTTCTACGTCTCATTCATACTGTCTTGTATACTTATCGAGTTGTCCCACCGATACTGTCTCATTTCTATAAAAGGAAATAAAATAAAATAACACTACAAATTACAAAAAGTTGTGTTGTCCCGGATCATTACACACAAAAATCAAGTTTCTTAAACTCAATGCCGAAATCCTACATAACAATACGAATGAGACAGAAGGAAGGAGTATAAACATATAAATTGCCTTGATTTGCTAAGAGAAAATAGTGATTGACACAAAACACAAGAAGTGTTAGGAAAAGAATGCTGAAAATGGAGGATAAAAGAAGGAAGGAGAACAATTGTCTGAGGCCATAAATGATATAACAACTGAAATGAAAACTTGCATCAACTTCTCTGAAAGCCTTAACCCAACATAAATTTTGCATTTATTTTGATAGATAGATAGATGGTGAAGACTAAAGACTTAAAGATTTAATCTTTGATGAGTAAGCATGGCCGTATTTTCTGAAAATACAGCCTCAATAATAGTCTGGCCTGCACCATTAACTCATATACAATACTATTCCAATTCGGGACGTCTATTTTGACGAGAAAAAACTGCAGTCGCTATTTTACGAGTATTCGTTCTCATTGCTATGTTATTTGAATTAAATCATTAATGACTTGAAACGAATGTTATTTTTTGTGAAAGGCTATTTGAATAGAAAAGAATAAATGATAATACATATATGAAACCATAGTACAAATTACCATTAGCCATAGCATAATTTTGTCCCCCTAATTAAGATGAAGCTATTTTATTTGGAGGGTGTCTTTGGCGGATTCAAGGGTGGACACAACCGAGGCGGCAACATTCGATAAAATGTTGCCGCTGGTGTTGGGGCCAAGAGGAGGCTGCGGTTGCAGCTTCTGCAATCGATGAGTCTGCTCTTGCCCCTGCCCCGCCCGTGTATATGTCTCCCTTTTCAATTGCATTTTTCCTCCAACACTCTCCACCTCCTAAAAATCAATTACATGATAAATTATATTATATCATTCATATATATGATGATACTACTCTTTCTTTGACCAAAACATTTGCATTTAAAACTAGGCGATGAATAGAAATATTACCATGTCTGCTGATGCCTTCATCATTGTGTTTCTAGGTGGTTTGATCTTTAGCAATTCCTTTATTGCAGCAAATTAATATAAGGGAGCTTTGCTTAAATAGCCAAAGCTACTAAATAAAACATAAATTTACCCATCACTTAAAATTATATACATAATATACCTAATATTCAAAAAAAGCCCTCACACCTCTTTCCTACTAGTTTCTTTTGGACAATATGTTTCCTATGTTTAGGTGAGAGAAGTAATCTTGTCCTCATTACTAATTGCATGGTTCTAATCTAATAAGTTTGAATATTTTAGGCAAATTTTCAGAATCTGAAACCAAAAACTAATTTGGTGTGGTTGGGTAAAAGATAAATAAATGTGACAATTTATGTGGAGTAAAGCTGCAAAGACATAGCATTGGACAAGAGAGTAAGTGAAGGACAGAATCTCTGTTTGATACATGCACTATTTCAACTACATGTTTCTCCATCCCAATTATCTTGCACACTATGGTTATAGCGTTGTTTCTAAAAAGGATTGTTAGTTATATATAGAGTGGTGTAAAATTGCAGGTCTAAGCAAGTTCTTTAAACCATTACATATTCAAACAAGAAATCAAAAGGGAAGTCCCCATGGGATGGCGTAGCGGTTAAGGTGGGTGGCCCGGGACCGGTAGGTTCTGGGTTCAATTTCCACCAAGACCGCTATGTGATTTGTCTGTCACCCTGTCACATTAAGGGTGGTTGAACCCTCCCGTGTGGTTTGCAGGCTACTGCACAAGGAGCATGGTTTACCCAGTGCGCACCGAAAGTAGCGGCTGCGGGTTCCACGAATCAAAAAAAAAAAAAAGAAATCAAAAGGGAAAGTCTAAGTACGTATGGCACAAAAAGTGAATGCAATTTCTTCAAAATAGGGTTGTAAACTAATCGAATTGAATCAAATAATATATTATTTGATCCATATTCATTTTTGAATATTAAAGTTGATCCGTATTCGATTCGTTGTTGATATTTGAATTATTAGAGTCGATTCGAATATCCGATCCTTTTTTTATTGAGTAATTTGATCATTATTCAAATATTCGGTTCGAATTTGGTACTTATTTAATACTATTCGATTCAAAAGTATTCAATTCAAAATATATATTCAAGAAACAAATTTATAATAAGTTTTCAAAAAAAGAATTAAATATATAAATGTCTTTCTAAATTTATTATATATTTATATTTAATCAAATATTTTCGAATATCGAATCGAACATCATGATTTTGTATTCGTATTTGAATACTAATCGAATATTTATATTCGAACTCGAATATCAAAATTTCGAATACAAATACCGATCGAACCAAAAATATTTGATTCGTTTACAACCCTACTGTAGAATTGTCTCACAAAAAAGGGGAACCGGACAATATATATAGGGCGGCCCAAAACGGCAAAATTAAACAAGATAATTGATACGGAGGGAGTATGAAAAATCAAGAGCGCAAAATCAAACAATTACATGAAAAACAAAGCGAGGCCCAAAACCATAAAATTGTGACAACTTTTAAGATTGGAAAAAGTGGTTCTTCTTACATACTAAACGAACGTGATCTCAGAAATATGAACTGGTAATGATGTTGCTCTGAGATAAGGATTCTTACCCAGCCAAACTGTGAGATCCTTCTCTTATACCTTCCAACAAACAACAAGGGAAAACAGGCCAATAATATATTGAACCTGAAGACTCTATACCAACAGAAGGGACTAGTACTAGAGATATTATAGTAGGGTTACCTGCTCAAAGATGTGATCAGAAAGTGACTAGAGGAGATCCGCTGCAATGGACATCGGATACTTCAGACAACCGTTGCCTCGGAGAGGAGGAGTTGCTGGCAGCAGCATCTACATCAACATTGATGAAGCTCTTCCTCTTCTGGGAATCAGATTTGTGTGGCTCCTCATTGGATGAGCCACCTAGTTCATTCTCCTGCTGTTGCTGTGATATCATAGCTTGAGCTTCTGCTACAACTGATGCATCATCTTCTGCAGCATATAGAATCCTTTGTATTGCATCAACCACCTAGAAAGAGTATTGGATCAGTTAATGAGCATCTTATAACTTTGGAGGAAGGGTGGTTAGTGATGAAGTGGTACCGGAGATTTTCCGATGCCAGGGGTCTGGCATAAGATCTCAATGTCTCTCAGTTTGGCAAAGTAGAAGTCTCTCTCCTTCTCTAGACTGTCAATTGATAGCTTCAATTCTGTAACCTGTTGTTCGAACATGGCCCGTTCTGCTTCGTGGGAGCTAGAGCTGGAACGTCCACCACTCGAAGAAGGCCTAACTGCCTTGACAGATTGGTTGGTTGTGTTTGCATGAGCGGCGTCAGCCCTTCTGCTGTTGTGAGTGGCTTGTTTGGGCAGAGGGGCTGAGCTTTTAGTTGAGGGTTGTGATTGTGCAAATTTCTTGCTTAGCTCTTTACCACCCTTGCAAGCTTCTCTTCTTTCCAAAGCATTGTAACTAAGATAAGAATTGAAAAATAAGAAAAGTATGGAAAGTTAAAAGGAGCAACTCATCACAAGGAAATTATATAGAGAAACAGGAGATTAGCATCTCACCATGAACGGAAACAAGGTCTTAGATTAATGTCAAATACTTATGTTTCATCCTAACTTAGCTTCATGAAAGAGGTGGAGAAAGGATACATTGATATGATTCATACCATAACATAGCCAGAGTTATTCATAATCTACATCTAGTTTATTCAATTCAATGTGAAGTAGAATCATCCATATCAAGTTTGCAATTCGTAATGGACACATCTCCAGATCAGAATCAGATAGAAGATGGCATCCCATTTGTAATGATACACCATATATCACCAAAAAAACAGAATGAAGATAATATTTTGAATAAATCGTCACTAATCATCATGATCATACAGTAAAGAGGAGATGGTAATCAAGTTTAGACCTCAGAACTTACGTATTCATTTGTCCTCCATTAGCACAATCGCAGTAGCGCTTCATCCACTGCATAAATTCCAAGTTGTCCAGCGCCCTTCCTTTGATTAATTTGTTCACCTCAATGTGCTGCAGCCAACACCGAAACAAAAAGGAAAAACAAAATTCTAGAAATTAAAACCTTTTAAAGCCACGTTCAACACACATATGAAGATAGAACAGTAGATCGCAAAAGAAGAAGCAATTCAAGCATAAAATTCCCCAATTTCCTCAACCAAAACGAACAACAATACGAATCGGAACAAATTGATACCTTAGTAATCTTCAGTTTGTTGAAAACATCTTGAAGAACCTTATAGTTCTGGATCATCTCGTATTCACTCTTCGCATCGAAATTGACTTTGTGCATCGGAACCATTCCGTGATGAACCGCGTCCATGAGCTGGCAGTGAACGGCGCCGGTACAAGCCTGAAGATACGTTAAAAAAAAATTATCCATTAGCGGTCTGAAAAAATTGACAGAATTACTTCAAAATCGCGATCGATCCATACCTCTTCCACTTTGGTAAGATTGAGATGGAGCGTAGAATTGATCCACGAAAGTATCTCCGATCTGCCGACGAAGTATGCAGAGTCCATCATTCCGATATTTGTCGCCATTATCTCTCTTCTTCAGTTTGTGTTTTGAATTTTTGATTTGAGTGCGAAGATGGAATGAGAACCAATGGTTAACTTCAGACTTTAGGTAGAGAGAGAAAGAGCCGTTATGTGGAGCGTGTTTGAAATGAGAGAGAGCGGGATTCCCTCTCTTTTGTAGTTCGAAAGTTGCAGGGTTTGGGGGATTAATGGGCTGGGCCTATTTCAAATAAGTCAGGCCCATTAATAATTATTAACCCTCAAGCTGAAATCAGACTGATAGTCGGTAGTTAGAACTGACAAAATACCGGGTCGGGCCGAAATTGCCACATCGGACCGGACCGGGCCCGCTCGAAAATTCATCGGGTCCTAAAAATGTGAAACTCGGCTCAGACCTAGGCTTTCGGGCGGGCGGGTGAGCTTAACTCGTGTAATTTTTTATTTTTTCAAATAAATTGAGATCAAAAAAATAAATTAATACACTTAAGGTGCAACACATGAGTCTTATAATAACAAAACACAAGTTAATAGTCAATGTACTTAAATTGCAAATATGACCGATGATCAATTATTCAAAATCATCAAACTATGAAAAACTTAAAACGGTAAATTTCGAACTCCCAAGGTCTCTCTTCTTTCTTTGTTTTTTTAGTCTTGCCCTACATACAACGAGATAGATTTTTTTTTAATTTTTCTTGGAGCCCAAACCCAACTGCCCAAATATTAGAAAATTAGGAAATGTTTTTTTAGTTAAAAATAAAAAAATAATAAAAATAAACGGGCGGGCCTGAAAACCCCGAGCTTTTTAGGCCCGAGCCGGGTAAGTTCGGTGGGCTTTCTGGGCGGGGTTTTTAGGCCGGCCTTCATTCCGGGCCTCTATTTTCGAAGCTCTACCCAACCCCGAGTACTGGTACCTCAGGCCGGACTCATTTTGCCAGCTCTAGTCGTAGTCATGTTTTTATGAGTAAAATTCTATTTTGCTATTGTAATGTGATCACACTCATTTTTTATGGTGTAACATTATAACATATTCGATTTTAATCTTGTGAAGCTGCGGCTTCGGTCCGTTATTTGTCCTTTCGTATAATCATGTTTGTTTTTGGCACCTGAACGAACGAGTCGAGATGGACCCGAAATCTCAACACTTCTTTATTTCACGCACTTGATTCATAAATAAACTAAACAAATCATAGGACACTAGAAGAACACCAGATTTTGGACCAAATACCAAATTGTTCTGTAGGTACAACCTACACTTTCTAACAAGTATTCCCTCTGTCCCGCCCGATTTGTCTTGTTTCTTTTTTGTACGGAGATTAGAGTGGGTGGTTGTGTATAGATGAGTGCGTAATTGCGTGTAAAGACGTAGGCCCCAGAAAGAAAAAGTGGTAGGTTGTGTAGTAATTATTTTTCTTTTTTGGAAACAAGATAAGTAGGGTGGGACAGCAGGAAAAGAAAAATAAGACAAGTTAAGCGGGACGGAGGGAGTAATAAGGTTCATTTTATATTAACAAAAAAATAATTATATTAAATAATAATTATAAGCACGACTGTCATCCACTCTAGGATTAAGCCCTTTAATTCAATGAGCTTTTAACAAAGCATACTACTCATTTTGAAATATATTAATTATTGGGTGCAAATTAATTCTGAATTAGTGACCATCATACCCAATATATCATTGTCACAATAGCTTTGCTTTCTCATTATTCTATTTTCACAGTTTTGATGACTTATGGGTGTGTTTGCAATAATTTATAGTTTCCAACTTATCACTTAATTTAAGAAAAAAATCGAAAATGAGTGTTTTTAATAGTTTAAAATTCAAAAAATTCTCTTAATTTAAGTTGAAAAAGCATAAGTTGATGCGGTTGTTCGAACCCAATTTATCCAAGTTATGACATTTTCGTAATTTTACAGAAGTTACAACTTTGCGATTTTAATTTAACTTAAATAGGGGACAAAATAGATTTTTTTTCTTATTTCACACTCCAAAATAAGCTATTAATTTGCAAACATTATTATTTTTTTTTAATTTTTCTACTCTTAAACCGTTTTTTGCAAACTTCCCACAAATTCTCGAATAAACCAGAACTTAAAAAGTTAATCTACTGCAAAAACCTCCTAGAATATCTAAGTTTAATAATCCAATTATTACAGAATTTGAAGTTCATATATTGAAATATGTAGAGACATGTATGAGTGTAATCATCATTAAGTCGACATATGATCAACTAAAGTCTCATAATTCATAAATCATAAATATGATCAAACTCTTGCACAGTAGTAAATGATATGCAAAGTAGAAGAGTAGTATGTAAGTTTACATGATTGTTTTCCCCATTTCGTGGCTAGTTTAGTGGAGATTTGGTAAAGTAGGACAAGATTAATAAATTAATCTTAATTAACAAAATTATACTCCCTCCGTCCCGCTCGACTTGTCTTGTTTTTTACGGCATGGAGATTAAGATGAGTGGACGGTTGTGTATATATGAGTGAGTGATTGTGTGTAGAAATATAGGTCCCATAAATAAAAAGTTAGAATTTATGTAGTAATTATTTTTTCTTTTTAGGAAATAAGACAAGTCGTGTTGGACGGCTAGAAAAGGGGTACAAAACAAGTCGGGCGCGACGGAGGGAATATGATATAACCGATTGTACCCACTGTTTTGGATCAGTTCAAGGAAGACTGCAATTATTGGAAACTATATTATATCATTTGTTCTAGTGCAATTAATCATCAATTCAAGATGTCTAATCAAACCATTCATCCATTCATTAACCTTTGTTTATTCGTACCTTTTCATCAAATACTCTCTCTCTCTCTTAGTATATCAATTACACCAATATTTTCTTAGTATAAATTAATACTTTCAACATAAGTATGAGAATGAGAAAAAAGAGCCAAATAGAGAACGAGGAAAAGGAGAAAGAACAAGTTGGAATTATGGGTGTCAATTCGGCCAAACCGATTCTAATCGAATCGGATTTTCAATTAATCGAAATTTCAGTTCTTTATTTGCAAAATCAGATGTCGAACCGAAATTTTGACTCGGTTCAATTTTTAACCGGAAAATTCCGATTTGATTCGGTTTGGTTTGATTATGACCAAAATCCCAAGAAAAAGAAGAAAAATAATAAAAGAATTATAAATTGAATTTTTAATATGAATGTAAAAGAAAAATATTAATATCTTTTATAAAATTAATATTTTTGATAAAATTAATATTTTATTTTAAAATACTGAAATATGCTCGGTTAGGTTAACCAATTAATTAAATAAAAAATAACTGAAAATTAAAAAATATAAAAAATAAAAATAAAAAATCAAACCAAAACCTTTTAGTTCGATTCAAAATACTTTGATTCAATTTGATTCGGTCGATTAAACAGACCGATTTAACAACCCTAGTTGGAATATTGTAAGCTTTTTCAAAATCTTTTCACAAAGTCACTTTATCATCCATTCAACTCCATATAACAAAAATAATTTAGGTGATGAGTTATTTCATGTCAAAGGTATATATATTATTGAAGTTTTTGTTTATTTGAATAAATCTCTATTTTTACCGAGCCTTTTAAGGATGTCAGAAACCGAATCTTTTATGATATCAGAGCCGAGATGTAACTTTGACGTTTCAAGCAAATGTAAAGAAGCATAACAAATATACTCCTTTTAAGTTACAAAGCTAAAACTGTACTTTCCTTTGGATAAAAGAGTAGTTGGAAGAGCAAAATCAGAATATATTTTGTGTATCTCCAACATAAAACAATGGCCTCTCCTGTCTGCAGGTTCGGTGGTACTTGAGTTGGATATGAAACCATTGGCTTTATCCTTAGTGGTGGGCTCCTCTCATCTACTTAATTCAACACATCTAAATTAAATTTACAACATATTGGCCATAAAGTCCAAATTAATTAGTTAAAGTAATGTAGAGTATAATATAATACTACTAAGGTGGATCATATTTGCATGGTAGTACTTTGTTTAATTTGTAAATGCTGCAGATATAAAAGCTAGGGCTTTGACCTTATATATGGATAGATGTATACAATTAAACCGATACAGATTCGATAAGAAGACATAGTTAGGAAGTAAGAAGTATACGTACTCCTTATTTTCTTTTTGATGCATAATCCTTATCTTTAGCCTTCATAAATTAAACATATAAAGATTATTGCAGTATCAAATCGTCTATCTCAAAAATTCTGTCCTAAAGTTGTCCCATAAAGTAAGCATCTTGTACAAATTGAAAAATTGTACCGTAGACATCTAGATGTCTACTCTTATGGGACAACGTTGGAACGCGTGATCTTGTGCCAGAATATGCATAACGAATATTCCAAAACATATTGAATCCAAACTATCTTGTTATAAGATGAAATGTGCAGATTACTTCTTCTTATTATTTTAAGAAGCCTTCTTAAAGATTCATTCTCTCAACTAATAATTCCATATGGTAATAACCTAATTAAGGCTCAACGACCAATATTTTTAAAATTAATATAGATTACTAGGCTTACCAAATTATTCCCTTGAGAAATTATTTTTGATTTTATTTGGTGTGTGCACGATTGCAGGAAGGCGGTGAAGAGGAATGAGCAGGGCCGGCCCTGAAGTGTATGCAACAGGGACGACGGCCCAGGGCCCCAAATTTTTAGGGCCCATAAATTTTTTTCATTATCTAATTTCTTTGTAGTATATAAATTATTTAGTTAAGAAAATGTTCATTTGTTCATTTTATTTTCAAGTCAAAAGAAAGAGCCCAACAATTCTCCTTATTTAAATTTAATAAAGTTGGCCCAAAATTTTATACATGTATATATATAATTTAGTCTAGATTCTAGAATCCTAAACAACCAAAATAGTATGGGGTTGTCACTATTTATTTTCTTTTTTCATATCTTTTTCTCCTCTAGAAACGGCTATAGAGAGGGATTCATTTTTAATTGTTCGCCCTGGACCCATTATTTCTCAGGACCGACCCTAGGAATGAGGAGCATGGGTTGATAGAAAATTACGTATTTCGTCCCCTAATTCAATATTTTACTAACTTTAGAATAGTGGGAATCATGGGATATGTGTAGGTGTGTGATTTGGTAGTATTTGAGATGGGCACATCTAGAGCAGATGGTGGTGTCTTTTTCGAGGATCTTAACGTACGCATAAACAAACAAATTGTGTATCTACTTTACTCGCCCCTCCAAATTATTGAAATTAGTTTTTTTCCCAAACTTCAATGCACTCTAGCTGTCATGCACACCCAACCTCCTTTCTTTGTCTCATTGACGCTTCAAAAGGACACACACTAATAAAGTATAATTGGAGTTTCCATAATTATTTGGAATAAAATGGTCTTACTTTATGAGTCTTTCGAATATAATTTTAAGTAGCGGTTGCAGATTATATTTATTATAATATAAATTATATATTTTTATAAGTAATATAATTATAGTGTAAAGCTTCAAATCCCTTAGATTATAATTATCTCTGTTTCATGGAGAGCGTTTTCCTTTCTTTTTGGGCCATTCCTTAATTTTATATTCCCTTTGTCTTATGATTATTGTAACAAAAATTTTCGGCACGATATTTTAGGAGAGTTTTTGGTTGTAAGTAAAGATGTGGAGCCCTAAAAAAAATGTTTGTAGTATTTTTTTTTATTTTAGAAATGTTACAAGAATAGTGGGACGTCCCAAAAAGGAAAATGTTACAAGAATTGTAGGACGGAGGGAGTATAATTTGCCTATTTTAACAGTCACACATTTTATTTGAGGGAAGTGCAATTTTACATAGTTATACTCGTGATTAACAACTCTCCTAAATAATCGTGCTGAAAAGAAAATAGACACTTTATGTAGGACGGAGGCAGTAGTTTATTGCGTTTTGTCCTATGAATTATGAAAATGTGTAATTTGCTCTTAAACTATTGACTCGTGCGTTTTTGCCCATAAACTATGGAAATGTGCAATTTTAAATCTGAACTATATAATTAATCGTGGAAAGTGAAAGCTCCGACTAGAGTACAAAGTTTTGGTAATTTCATTTTGAATTACCACTAAATTAATAGTTTATGTGGTAAATTGCACAAAACTAAAAAATTCAGAATGATATTACTCTTGAATTTGTACATATGTTTTGAAGTATTTGTCAAAATTTCATTGTTCTACAACAAATTAGATAATTTAATCGTTGTATTATATATTTTCATAATTCGGAAGGTAAAAAGTATAAATCTAATAATATAGGGGACGAATTGAATATTTACACAATAGAAAACAAAGTGAAAAAAAACCTAATATATACTCTCTCCGTCCCATTATTAGTGGCCACCTTTCCTAATTCGGACGTCCCGCTATTAGTGGCAACGTCCTAAATTAGTAAAAAGTTAATACCCTCTTTCATACTTTATTATTTTATCTCTCTTACTTTATATCTACTCTCATTATTATACTCATTTCTCTCTCATACTTTATTATCTTATATCTCCTACTCTCTCATTATCACACTCATCTCTCTCTCATACTTTATTATCTACTCCTCTCTCCTACTTTATTACATATTCTTTTAATTCTCGTGCCGAAAAGAAAGACGCCACTAATAATGGGACGGAGGGAGTAATATTCTAAGGAAGAAGAATAACAAGCAAAGAGAAAAAAAAGAAAAAGAAAAAAAAAGGAAAAAAAAAACTAACGAACATAATGCAAGTCTCCCAAACATGGCGTTACGGTCCGTTACGTCGAATCGACTGGAAGGGGTGGGCCCGGATTTAACTAACTGGGCTTGCGTGGGTGGACCGGACATGACTGAGGTGGATGCCTTTGTCTGAAGATAATGTGTCATTAACCGGACACGTGGACGCCTCAGCGTCGACCTCCTTATCTTTCTTTCCCATGCGCTCATCAACTGTCAACCGCCGCCTTGTAAGACTGCCCTTATTTAATAATGCTAATAATAATAGGAGCAATAATCTCTCTCTCCCCCTCTCTCTCTCTCTCTTTCGATTTTGGTTTTGATTTATTATAATCTTTTGTGTCATTTTTTAATTTTTTTTTCCGATAAAGAGATAGGATTGGACGACGGCGTGTGCAGGATGGGGAGTATTTTCCACGTGCTGTAATTGAATTTTGTCATATAATTGGAGGGGCAAATTGATAAAGACAGAGCATCTTTCTCTGCTTTCCAGCTCTACGTATAACTCCAAAGCAAAAAGGTACTCACCGTGTTCAGCTGCAGGGACAATTTTGTAATTGACTTCTCTTCAAAAATAAAATTAGAGTAACATTTACATTAATATTTCAGATTTTTCATACATTCAAATCGGTTATTCATTTTTCAATTGAATCATATAAATCTAAGTATCATAATTTCGTATGTCATATTCACTATCCCTTCGCCTCATCTTCTCTTTCTGCTGAGATGGCTCTCTCATAGTATAAACTTTGTTAGAACATAAAAATACATATTATTTAATTAACTTCCTTCATTTAAAAAAATTGAGGTTGATTTACGTTTTAAAAAATGAGGTAAATTGGCGAACGGGAGGAAGAATATGCAGACCGAAATTGGGATGTTTAAACTTATATAACTCAATTGAAAGAGGGAGGACCAATTTGAACATTATGGGAAAGGTGAAGGGACGAATCTGACGACAGAATAAGAGTTATAAAGTGAAAGACTAATGTGAATGTTATAAAAATGATGAAGAATTAATTTTCAGACACACTGCGAAAATAATATATACACGGTTCGATTTCGATTCCACCATCATCAATATTACTCCCTCATCTTTAATCACTCAATCCAAAAGGCATTAATGAAATTAATTTACTCCTTATGCTGACAAAGCTAGCTGAACTTTAATTAAATATTTCGTACTCATTATCAGCTAAGCAAATGCTAGCGCAACAGTATGCAGTGGAGAGGAGTGACCGCAATCCTAAATTTGGAAAAAAATCTTGTTGCCTTAAACCACCCCATATATATATATATAGAGTGAATTATGTGAAAAGCTGCATTTAACGTGAGAACTGCGAATCATGCATAATCTTTATATAATTTATGTATAATCGTTATATATTTTATGCAAAAAAATATAATTTTATATTATATATATTTTTATGTAGAAGGGCAAAAGTGTAAAATTATAAATTTTTTGCATAAAATATATAACGATTATGCATAAATTATACATGATTCGCAGTACCAGATCCACACTTATATATATATATATATATATATATATATACATATATATTTTAATGACGATGAACCCGTATCCGCTGTCTTTGGTGCATACATGGTAAACCTCGCTCCTGTGCAATAGCCTAATAGCCTGTAAACAACACATGAGAGTTAAACCTCGCTCCTGTACAATAGCCTGCAAACCACACATGAGAGTTAAACCTCGCTCCTGTTCAATAGTCTGCAAATCACACATGAGAGTTAAACTACTCTTAATGTGATAGGATGACAGACTCACACATAACATTTCCAGTATAATTTGAACCCATGACCTATCGGTCCCGGACCATCCACCTTCACTGTTACGCCATCCCATTGGAACTTAAACCACCCCATATTTAATACTCCTTATGCTCCATTAAGTGTGTTTGATTTTTTTTATAAATAAGACGTTAAATAACCAAAAATTCTTTCAGAAATACTCCCTCCGTCCCATTATTAATGTCCCACTTGCCTTTTTTGGTTGTCCCATTATTTATGTCCCATACCAAATAAGGAAATAAATGAGTGTACCACAATCAATCTAAGCAAGTGGACCCCATCCCTTTATACTTTTATACCAAAACTTTACACCTTTACCTCCACTATCTTAATTACCGTGCCCAGTCTCAATAGGAATGGGACGGTGGTAGTACAAGATATTACTAGTGAAGTTATTTACCATAATATAGTTGCCACCGACAAGCCGAAAATGGGTAGCATTTGAAATTATTAGAAATAAAAATGGGGGAAAAGGAAAGTGGGCAGTAAAAACCGGAAAATTCTATCCTAGACCCGGTCCACAACTTAAGTTGTGGACCCGGTGGTTATAAAACATGCCACTTAAGATGTTATTAAAATAAAAAAATTCAAAAAACACACAACTCTAATCCTACACCACAGGTCTACAAGACCGGGTCTAGGATAGAATTTTCCGTAAAAACCCCATTGCCCATACCTAAACAACAAAGCATTAGGTATTAGGTACAGGTACGATGTACGAGCTCAAGATAGCCTTATCCTTAAATGTTCCTCAGACCCACATAAATTTTACTATGTTGCCTCTTCAACTTTTTTTAACCATATATATATTTTTTAATAGTCATAAGATTAAGTGTATTGCTTATTGCAAAATAAAAAACTAAAGTAATTTAGATAGAGGCGGAGATCAATCACTTTTGATTATTACTACTATTTGCAAGTAATTTAAAATAGAATAATTAATAAAATTTATCATCTACTTTTCGTATAATATTCATATTGATCGTCTATTTTTTATGGTTTCATACAAGCTTAAACATCTTAATACTGTCGCCACGCTCATCCCTCCACATTTTCCATAACATTTAAATTAGTCATCGAAGCCTATACTAGCATATTCATTCTCTCATCTTCGCCATTTTCTCTTAAATTTTAATATTGTAACAGAGTTAATGCTCAGAGAAAATCATGTCACGAAAGGGAAGACGAATATATTTAATATATAACTTAATTGAAAGATAGCGAATCAATTTAAATATTATGGAAAATGTAGAGAAGTGAGTGTGATGGTATAATCCAATTTTTTTTTAAATAATTGAGTAAATAAATTTGATGATTACTTAGTTCTTTTTTTTTTGGATTTTTTTATTCAAATGAGTTCTTTTTTTTTATTTTTTATTTGAGGAAATCGCAGCCGCTATCTTCGGTGCGCTCTGGATAAATCTCAACTCCTTGTGCAGTAGCCTGCAAACCACACAGGAGATTAAATCACCCTCAGGTGACAGACTCACACAGAATGACGTCAGTAAGAATTGAATCCATAACCTGTCGGTCCCGGAAAACCTCACCTCAGCCACTCTACCATCCCCTCTATGTAGCGGGACTATTCAACTGAGTTCTTGCTCCTAGGGAGGAAGGTAGCAGGAAGTGCGGGATTGATTACCTGTATCCGTACAACCCTCACCGGCTAATCCCAGTAAATCTTTATTATTATTCGAATTAAGAAATTAAACTGATTTACAGGCTGTACTGACAGGACTGCAGTAATGATTCGCCCTCAGATTCGGCGACCAATCTTGTCGTTTTCCGCCACCTCATCAATTCCGTGCGGCCGTCCTCTTTCGCATTTAGATTTGTTTTAAATTATTGAGGTAAAAAAAGGTTAAAAACGGGGAGACGGTAAAATTTCTTTTACCAGAAAAGGAAAATGCCGTCCAGCCTGTCTATACAACTATATGGAGTAAATATAATTACTATAGTTATAAATATTATTAATATATTTAATTCAATTTATTTTAAAAGTTAAAAGAAAGTAGAAAAAAAGTGGGGAGAGGGTGAAGTTTACGGCAGTAAAGTGGGAGTGTGGGTGAAAAAAAAGGAGAGGATGCGTATGTGTAGATGAGAGTAGATATGGATGTGACGCGTGTCCGTTAGCCAGCTGTATCCCAATACACCCCAAATTCAACCGCTTCTTCCTTTCCCCTAACCATCTTCTCTCTCCTCCTCCTCTCTCTCTACCCTATATATAAATCACCCTTCCCCAGCTTGACTCGTTATATGAATTCTCCTCCTCTCAACCAAGAATCAAACCCCAACTGAAAAAAATAATCCAATCTTGACTTCCGGTTGATTTTTTTCTGAAGAGAGAGAAAGAGAGAGAGAGAGAGAGAGAGAGAGAGAGAGAGTCGGAAATGGCTTTGAGTGGAAGTATTAGTAGTCAGATGAAAATGGATATGGATCGGATCAAGGGTCCGTGGAGTCCCGAAGAAGACGAGCTTCTACAGCAGCTGGTGCAGAAGCACGGCCCGAGGAACTGGTCGCTGATCAGCAAGTCGATCCCGGGGCGGTCGGGGAAGAGCTGCCGCCTGCGGTGGTGCAACCAGCTCTCGCCGCAGGTGGAGCACCGCGCCTTCACGGCGGAGGAGGACGACACCATCGTCCGGGCCCACGCCAAGTTCGGCAACAAGTGGGCCACCATAGCCCGACTCCTGTCGGGCCGGACAGACAACGCGATTAAGAACCACTGGAACTCCACGCTCAAGCGCAAGTGCGGCACCATGAGCTCCGACGGCGGCGGCGACGGTTCTCCGCGTCCCTTGAAGAGATCCGTTAGTGCCGGGTCGGGCGGAGCCGTATCCGGTTTGTATTTGAGTCCGGGTAGTCCATCCAGATCCGAATCGAGCCACTGCAGCGTGCCCGCTCCGCAAGTTTATAGACCGGTTGCGTGGACCGGCGCTATTTTGCCGCCGCAGATGGAAACGACGTCTTCTTCTTCAGCCAACGATCCGCCGACTAGTCTCAGCCTCTCTCTTCCCGGAATCGAGTCAACCAATCATAAATCAGAGTCAATTAAATCAAATCCCATCCAATTGCTGCCGATTTCGACTCCGACTCCGACTCCCCCGCCCACTCAACCACAAACCCTTGCTATTGCGGAGGCCCCGCCGCATCTCCATCAAAACCAGCAAGACAAGGTTTTTACGCCGTTCAGCGCGGAACTGATGACGGTGATGCAGGAGATGATCCGCGCGGAGGTGAGGAGCTACATGATCGGATTAGGGCAGCAGCAGCAACGAATTCAAATTCAGCAGCAGCAGCTGAATCATCATAATCATCAGCTTCAGTATCAAAAAAGGGGATGAACATGTGCATGCAGCAGGCGAATGTGAGTGAGGGTTTCAGGAATGCCGCCATGAATCGCGTCGGAGTCAGCCGAATTGATTGATTGGTTGATTGTGTTTCTGTGTTTGTTTTTTTTTCGTCCGCCCAAATGATAAAACCAGAGAGTGATGAAGGAAAGGAGAGAGAAGGAAACGATCTCTGTTTCTTGCTTAATAGTAGAGTTTTAGTTTTCTCGAGAAAAAAATGGCCAAAAAAGAAATAATTTTGGTTAATGTACAGTTGGTTAAAGAGGAGGGAGATGAGTAGAGAAAGAAGTTGAGAGAAAGAAAGAAAAATATAAAATTAAAAAATGAAATGAAGTAAATAAGTTTTGATCAAGTCTTTGTCTTTTTCGTTCATTTTCTTTGCTCACTTTCATTTTGATTTGTCTCATCTTCTACGTGAAAAAAAAAGTCCCATTGGGATGGCCTAGCGGTTGAGGTGGGTGGCACGGGACCGATAGGTCCTGACCGCTAGGTGTTGCCTGTCACCCTGTCACATTAAGGGTGGTTGAACCCTCCTGTGTGGTTTGCATGCTACTGCATAAGGAGCGTGGTTTATCCATTGCGCACCGAAGGATAGCGGCTGCGGGTTCTATGAATCAAAAAAAAAAAAAAAAAAAAAAGAAGGAAATGGAAACGTTTTGTTTCGTTTTCTATTTCGATTTGTCCCAATTCTCATTTCTCATTTATTCCTCAACTAAACATTTTTTTTTTAAATCCGTCGTTTTTCTCGTATTTAACAATTTTTCTTAATGTATGTGCAAAATAGAAATGGGACATGTTTTGTCTCACTTTTTTATTTCGGTTTATCCAATTTCTCATTTATCTTGTGTCATATGGAGAATGGCAATCCTTTTATTCCTCAATTAACCACTTTTTTTTTTTTTTAAATCCGTTATTTTTTTCATATTTGACAATTTTTCTTAATATACATGCAAAATAAAAATGGGACACGTTTTGTCTCGCTTTCTATTTCGGTTTATCCCATCTCTAATTTATCTTGTTTCATATGAAAAATGGTAATCTTTTTATTCCACGACTAACCACTTCTTTTTCTGGGATCAGTCATTTTTCTCATATCTAATACTCCCTCCGTCCCGCTATTTGTGGCTCAATTGGTTTCGGCATGAGAATTAAGAGAGTAGATGATAAAGTATGAGAGAGAGAGTAGGTGATAAAGTATGAGAGAGAAGGTGAGTAAGATAGTGAGAGAGTATGAGATAAATGATGATAAAGTAGGAGAGAGAATGTAATAAAGTAGGAGAGAGAAGATGATAAAGTAGAAGATATGATAATAATTTTTTACCAAATTAGGAAAGTAACCACAAATAATGGGACACCTATTTCGGAAAAGTGAGCCACAAATAGTGGGACGAAGGGAGTAATTCTTCTTAATAGACGTAAAAAAAAAAGAAATGAGACGCGTTCGTTGGGACGGAGGGAGTATTGTTTATAATTTGTGGAAGGGAAAGTTAATGAGTGGAGTGGTGGTGCAGACTGATGATATTTTTTGGTAGATTGAAAATGCCTTGGAATTTTTCTTATCCTCCTTCATATTTACTGCACCACTGGAAAAGATCAGAGAAGTAAATGCAGATTGAGTCATACACAGTTGAGATATTGGCCTTTTCTGGACCATCAAATTAATAAGGTGGTTACATTATTGCAGGGGAAATATCTTCAAGAACAAAAACAAGTAAAATATCATGAAATTTATTATTATTATTAATATATATTCACAAGTGCAAAAGGCTGATCTTATTGAACCCTAGAGCCAATTAAAATTGAAAAAAAAAAAACAAAAATAAAAAGTTGGTGTAGCTATGACAGTTTTGGCTGCATGGTGACACTCTCCAAGGGTAGAAGAAGAGATTTCAATTTGTGAAGAAGTTGGAGAAGATGATGCTTCCATGACCATGTTGGGGTGTTCAGAGCTCGGATGGAGTTGAGGCAAACAAGAAGAGTCCCTCCTTCGTGGAGCAGCACCTGAATATACAGTTAAACCTTGATAAAGTAATATTTGATAGAGCAATAATATCGTTTACATAATAATTTCTTCCTGTTCCAATATTGTAAATGCACTAAATTCATGTTCGATAAAGTAATAACCTCGTTGAATGAATACCTTTTTTCCGATCTCAAGGTTATTACTTTATCAAGGTCTAACTGTACACAAAAACATACTCATCAAAACTAACGAGATAAATTTCGATTTTGGTCATCTAGTGCGGTAACTCAAAAAATCAGCAGTAAAAGAAAAGGGATGCGTGAAGTCACATAGATAAAAAACGAACACATGCCACATTATATGACAAAAAACCGAGATTTTATCGCTTGTCAACCAAGGAAGATATTCGTAATGAAGAAACTTACTGTGAGCCAAAGAGGTATGACTCCTAGAACTGATGTGAGAGAGGCCAAGAAGATGCTAGACAATGCAAGTGCAACGTTTTGCTTAACCTGCATGTAGATTAAGCATGAATAACATTATTATAAAAAAAAGGGGAAACAAATACTCCCTTGGTCCCAATAAACATGACTTGTATTCCTTTTCGGACTGTTCCATTATGGTTGTCTTGTTTCCGAAAAAATGAAAGAATTTGTGGACTACAGTCACTTAAATAAGTGGACCCATCACTTGAACACATTTTCATCTACTTTCTTAATTTCCGTGCCAGAAACAAACTAGCCATGTTTATTGGGACGGTAGGAGTACGAAAGAAGGGGAAAAAAAGAAAGGAATACCAAAGTAGTAGTCTGTCTTGATTTAGCAATGCAGAATGGAACCCCAGAAATATTGTCTTGAAGCAAAAGCACATCAGCAACAGCTACGGCAGTTGCACTCGCGCGGGCTGCTAGAACAATGCCCACAGTCGCAGCAGCCAACGCGGGTGCGTCGTTAATACCATCACCCACCATGATGAGGCCTCCACCTTCATATACATTTTTCGATATTCAAGAGATTCTTATATAATTAAACCTCGATAAAGTAATATTCGATAAAATAATAATCTCACTTAGATAATAATTTTTCTTCTGATTCTAATATTAGTCAATGCATTAAAATCATGTTCGATAAAGTAATAACCTCGTTAAATGAATATTTTTTTTCCAAACTGTACGAATGGGGATTTAAGAACTAAGAAGGGATACCCGTATCTCTCGAAATACTTTTGCCACCCTCCATGCGCTCAACTCATGGTCGCCGGTTAGCATCATAACGCGGAGGTTTCCATCGTTCTGTAGCGACTTTATGACGTCGGAAGAGTCAGCACGAGGCTTATCTTCAAAGTGAAACAGAGTAACCTGCACATGAGAGGGAACATGATAAGATACTACGTGATTCGACTACCAGTTTGACGAATAATTCGCAACCTTATTGTTGACTGAAAGAGCAGCACGAACGAAGTCGCCTCCGTAAGAAGAAGAACTAACTGCCTCTCTGATTACTCTTGATTCATCATCTGATTTGAAAAGGGAAGTGATGTACTCCACGGAGCCGATTGAAGCTTTCAATGATCTACCACTTCCAAACCCTGGCTATAACAAACAGAATCACGGTAGAATTAGTCGAACAGTTTGGTTTTTTACGTAATTAATCCATCTGCTATAATAACGTAATGTTTAGAATGGAAATAATCCACGAATTGGGAAACTACCTCAACGCTAGATATTGTCGCGAAAAGCCCTCTACCGGGAAGATTCTCGAAACTTTCAACAGACACCGGAGGGAGATCCTCCCAATGCTATGATCCACAACCGCTCTGCACCAGAAACAAATCAAGAGTACGACTCAATTAAAAAGCCGGAAAAACCAGTATGTTTAAGCAACAATACAATTAAACCTCAATAAAGTAATATTCGATAGAGTAATAATCTTGCTTAGATAATAATTTCTTCCCGTCTCAATACTGGTCAATGCACTAAACTCATGTTCGATAAAGTAATAATTTTTTTTTTCCGATCTCAATGTTATTACTTTGTCGAAATTTAACTGTATCTTCTTAGTTCAGAAACTTGAAGCAGGTTCAATTGGCAACATTAGATACTCAGTGATGCTCGAATTCCATCTCAAACGTTGAGAACAAATTCTTACAGTTAGGGGCATATACCTTCCGATTGGGTGAGTAGTGCCCTTCTCCATCGCAGCAGCCACTGCGAGAGCTTCTTCCTCACAGCTGGGTACGCAACACAGAGCATCTTGTTTCTTGTGGTCGTTAACGTGCCCTAGTATTGGCTCGATTGCTTTGCACATGAATTCACCGGTGGTCAATGTACCGGTTTTATCGAATCCAATATTTCCGCATGAAGCCAGTGAATCGAGGACATGACCACCCTTAAGTAAGATTCCCTGTCGAAAAGATGGATGCTTACGACGATCTCAAAATCGAAACAACAAGATCACACATCTGCCGAAAATAAGCACATAATTTCATAAGCTTTTGGAAATCATTTTTATCGAATCATTCTGCTCAAATAGTTAAAACAAAATATACGTAGTCTCGCTACGCAAGGCTTAGAAACTTTATTTTCTGTGAGTAGAACAAGTTAAACTCTGTAGACTGCAGAGCTTTCATACTGTAATTCATACATTGTTGTTTAAGCAAATACATTGAGATAAACTAATCAAATACTCCCTCCGTTCCGCTCTAAGTGACCCATTTCTTTTCAGCGCGAGAATTAAGAAAGTGGATAATAAAGTATGAGAAATGAGTAGATAATAAAGTAAGAGAGAGAAGATTAGTAGGATAGTGAGAGACTGAGAGAGTGAATGATAAAGCAGGAGAGATAAATTATAAAGTATAAGAGAGAAATGATAAAGTAAGGAGAATTTGTGATTTTTTTTTAAAAAGTTATTTCCTTTTTTGGAAATAGGTAGCTTGAAATGAGACGTCCTAAAAAGGGAAACAAATCACTTGAAATTGGACGGAGGGATTAAGCTTATTTGAATTCAAGCCTACGGTAATAAAGAACATGTTACCGACGGTAATAAATGTAACGTGAGCGACAAATAGGTAGCACAAGAACTAATTGCAGTTGCATATACTAATGGTGTTACAGCCAATGCACAGGGTGATGCAGCTACCGTAAGCCCCAATGCACGGTATACCGATCCTCTGCAAACTAGAGAACGAAGTAAAATTAACGAAAGCTAACTAATAACGAAAGACCAAATAAACACCCCGAAGAAGAAAAAAAACGTTTTCCAGTGACTAAAAATTCACTAATGGCCAAGTTTAAAGAGAATCGGAAGCAGATTATACCTGCTGTACTGAGAAATGGCCACTTAAAGAGAACTGGCCCCAACAATGCAACGGCAGCAGATAAAATTATAACTGCTCTGCTGTACTGCTCGCCAAACTTATCGAGCCATCTTTGAAGCTTCGGTTTACTCTGCTGAGCTTCTTCAGTCAATTGCACTATTCTATTCAGTGTCGACTCTTTCCGTGTCTTTTTCGCCTAAATTGAACTCGTAATAGTGGATACGATATCAGATCGAAAACAAACTTCTATTTCAAATTCTCGACCATCAAACTGTTTCAAAAACTAAAAGAGACCAATAACAAGAGATTGCAGTAGCAATTGGGTTCTAGTAAGCAACAATCGGTACGGAAGTCTACTCCGTAAGCAAGGGAAGGATCGGAAAAGAAAAGGCAAAAAGCATACCTTTACAATCATCACACCATCAAGGTTTCTTGCACCGCCAGGAATGCTGTCCCCAACCGTTTTTTCGACGGGTTTAGTTTCTCCAGTCAAGTGCTCTACAGTAACAGTTGAACTGCCTTGGGAAACTTCACAGTCCACCGTAACGGACTGCACGTAATGAATATTAACAATACAGTGATTCCAGATGAATTCATACAAATTGGAATCTTTTGAAAGGCTCAGAACATTAAACAGCAATTCGTAGTGGTCTGCATCACAAATTACTCGAATAATCCTATAACATCACCTATGATTCACAAACTACATATTAGAAGGTGACTATCTCAAGCTCAAGGTTTTGGATGATAACACAAGCTTAGGCCCGTATAATACGCGAAACAAAAGATCGAATACCAACACTCGAGTAAGCTATCAGTGCATATAATACTCCCTCCGTCCTACTAAAAACGACGCGTTTTACTTATTGGGCCGTCGCAATAGAAACGACGCGTTTCCTAAAGTGGTAAAGATTGTATGGATCACAATTAACTACTAAAACGTCAAACAATCTAAACCACATGACACCACTGCATTGATTCCCGCGCCCAAAAGTGTCGTTTCTAATGGGACGAAGGGAGTATTTCCTATGTAATTCTCCCTCCGTCCCATTATTTCTAACTCGCTTTCCTTATTGGGACGTCCCATTATTTCTAACTCAGTCTCAGTTTGGCAAATAATTAAATCCTACTTTTTCATCTTCTATCTCATACTTTATATATTCTATTATTTTCTCACTCACTTTCTCTTTCACTATCCGACTCATATGCTTTCTAATACTTTTCCCTCTTTCTCTTCTACTTTATCATTATTTTTTTACTTTATCCTCTCTCATACTTTATCATCTAATTCCCATGTCGAAAAGAAATGAGTCGGGAATAATGAGACTGAGGAGTAGTATTAACCATAGTATAAAGATTTACAAGAAAGTGATAAAAACACAAACCTCACCAGCTTTGACCAGAACAAATGCTCCTAATTCCAAATCATTCACTGGAACTTTATGGTACTTCAAATCAGAGAAACTTGGATTAATCCCACTCTCCACATCCAACACAAGAGCAAAATCTGGATGGTTCTCTTTCAATTCCTTCACATCAATCATAGACCTGCTTGTAAAGTAGTCCTCTGCAATATGAGCCAAATTGAACATGGCCAAAAGCAATCCACCTTCCAAAGCATTCCCCATGAAAACCGACGCAAATGCGGCCAACGCCATCAGCACGTGAATGTTAATCTTCCCATCCGCAATGTCAAACGCCGCATCGAACGACGCCGATATCTGTTCATCGCAACAACATAAGGCGTGGATTCTGGGACGATGATTGGATCCAATCAGCTGAAATAGTTAGTTGTTAATTAATAATTACCCCAACGAGAGGGAAGGCGATGGCGCTGAAGGCGTACTGAAGAGGCTTGACGGCGGGATTGGGGAGCAAGTACGGGGAGGCGGCGGCGGAAAGGAGGAGAGCGGTGGCGCAGCAGCAGAGCTTCAAATGCTCGCGTAAGAAGCTTGCTAGGTCGGTCCACTTTATAGCCTCCGCAAATTTAAGGAATGCTTGCTGAGATTTCGTCGATTTAGCATCGCAACCGCCGTGATTGTGACAACAGTGGTGGTGGTGATGATCGGAGTTATCGTGGTGGTGGTGATCGGAATCATGGCGGTGGGAGTCGGCGGAGCATTTAATTAGGGCAAAATTGGGGATTGCGCGGTGGGGAATTGGGGGTTTGCGATTTAGGGGAAACAAAGTATTGTGGTTGAATTTGAGTTTGAATTTTCTGATTTTGCTGGAGGTGGAGGGCAAGTGTGAGTTAACGCTGAACAACAGAGCTTCCATGGAAGAACAACCCGAGGAGAGAGAGAGAAGCAAATCAATTAATACGATCGACGAAGAAAAGTAGTGAAAATTCAGTTTAGTCTGGATGTGGTCATAATTCCATCATCCCTTCAACACCATGTGCTCATTTATTCAAGATTCTCTCTTTCTTCGCTAACAATATTAATAAATTCTCACCATCATCTTCACATTCAAGAAATTTATTACGATCTTGATTCATGCACCATTAATTATTTAAAAAAAAAATACGAGATCCCACGTTTTAAATTTTGTTTAAAAACGATAAAGTCACAATCTTGCTACAGAATCTTCAAAACTGCAGAACTGATCTTCATCTTCATCTTCATCTTCATCTTCTCCGAACGAGTAAACATCGGATTTTGGAGTTAGTTTCAAGCATCGGAAGTAGTCCGGATCGAAGTAGCCGAAGCTGCCTTTCACGGCCCTACTAACATGAGTTTGATCATCACTAGGGCCGGGTTTCGATAGCCCGAAATCGGATACTTTTGCTACGTAGTCTCGATCGAGCAAGATGTTGGTCGACTTGATATCTCTACGGATTATCGCTCTAATAAATAACTCATATTCGAAGCTCCTGGCCAAAGATAACTCACTCTTTGACTTTCCTTTTGTCGTATAGATGATCCCTCAACGTCCCCTTCTCCATGAAGTCGTACGCTAGTATCATCTCATCATTTTTGTCGCAGTATCCGATTAAAGAGACGAGATGGTGGTGTCGGAATGTAGTTCAAGTGTTTTTTTCTATTCGACAATTTTCGCCGAAGGACCAAAGCTGGACACTTCATAAAATTATAGAATCAAAATCAGTACTTTATACATGACCAAAATCGAACACGAGTACATAAAATGACTAAAATCGATATTTACTCCAAATAATATCATTCTCATAATGCTATTCGATATTAAAGTGATTCGTCATCCGTGAATACTAGAAAAGCAATAATACTATAAAACCTTCAAAATACACCCTTATTTAATTTTCCTTCACCCTCGCTTATTCACAAAACATACATGAAAGAAGCATCATCAAACCCTAATGGTGCTTAATCTTATTTAAACTAAATATGCATAGTTTGCGAGTTGGCGAGATTCGAACATGTATTTTCATCCGAAGATATGAGCCTCGGTTTCTTTAGTGAATTCGATTAAGAAGTTCAAGAGCGAGACCGGGTGTGGAGTCTCAGCAAGGATCAGCTCGTAATCTATGGTCCATGTTACGTGGTCGATACCGGCTTTGGTCTCAACGTGAAAGGTTATAACCATGTTCTTGTACAACTCAGTCAAGTCTCCCGAAATCATCTTGAATGAAACTTGCTTCTTCTCCTCATCTATGTCTTGCAGAATTTGCTTTCCTGTTTGCTCTTTCCCATCTACAACATGCATCGATACGTAAATGCAGTTAAGAACTTTTCGGCACGAAAATTAAGAAAATTGTGTTTTATGAAGTACCTCCCTTTTGTCATGTTATTACTGTCCTCATTTCCTAATCGGATTGTCCCGCTATTACTGTCCTCTCAAACTTAAAATGAGGTGAATCCCTTTTTACTCACTAGCCACCCCACATTCTTATACTCTCTCTCTCCAAAAAATTATTTGCAACATGAAAAAAATAGAAAAAAAGATAAATCGATTGCCTTAACTATGCCTTTCAAAAAATTGGATGAATTCTCGCGGCTGCGGGCTACCGTCATCATAAACAAAAATGGAATAAATTCTCATTTCTTTTCCACCAACCACTCCTCGAAAACTGTGTCAATTTCTTAATACAATTAAAATTCATAAAATACACACTTAAACAAAGTTTCTTAATTTCTGCGTCGAAAAGAAAAGGGACAGTAATAGCAGGACGGAGGGAGTATATTGTTTGACTTTTTGGCAGTAAAATTTGAATTTACTTTTTTAAAAATGAGTCATTCTTAATGAGACGACTGGAATGAGAAAACGAGCCACGTACCGTGGGTGTATTTCCACTGAATAACAGAGCCAGCTGCCCCAAAGACGCCTTGAAGAATTTCACAATCTTGGACTTTGGCTGGGAGGACTTTGGACAAGTGTTTGGGATTCTTGACTAGGATATGATGAAATATGTCTCCTCCGGCCTTAAAGGCAATCTGCACGATCAACCTATCTGGTAACCCGGCCATCGTATTGTACGTTTATGAGATTGTAGATGCTTCACTTGATGAAATACGATAATTTTTTGCTCTTTATATAGATGCCTTTGCTCATTTTCTCTTATTATTGACCAACATTATTTTTTGTTCACTTTGATAAATGATTTTGACACTGACTGTTTCCATAGGTTTCTTCTTGCAACTAATCTTGTCACTCTTAATTAGGCATCAATCTTCTGAGTGGATGAGAATGGGAAATACGGAATCACCGTCTCAATTCTACAATATCCAAATCTACTAACTGTATTACTCTCTCCGTTCCATTGAAGTTATCCACTTTCTAATCATTCAGTTTTCTTTTTTAGTAAATTATTTGAGGGACCCACAACTTACACAACTATACACAGACACAAATATAATTTGACTAAGTCCCCTTGTGATGACATAGAGAAGGTCATGGGTTCAAAACCCACCAGGACCGCTATGTGTGAGTCTGTCACATATGATTAGTTTAGGGTGGTTGAACCCTCCTGTGTTGTTTGCAGACTAGAGCACGATTTACTCAGTACGCATTTCGGTGGGTTACTCTCGTCATAAAAAGAATATATATGATTTGACTAATACAAAACCTAAAGCCCATGTAACAAATACACACTAACTAATTCGAGACTCAAGAAAAAAGCCCAATAAAGCGAATAACTCAAAACCTAAATTATAATTGGTTTGTGAGATTGCAAAAGATTATAGGAAATATCCCGAGTTTTCATAGGAAATAAAATTTGTTGAGATTAGCCCATTGTAAAATTATTAATTTCAACCCTCCACCTAAGAATACAAAGAGAATTACATTTAGTAATATATATATATATATATATATATGTATGGTTTACATGCAAAATAGTGAAGCTTGGTGAGAGGGAGAAACTTCATTGGTAAGTTAACTAGTGTGCCAAAGATATTTCTATTATTTTTATTTTTCTTAAGTTACGGATGAGACAAACCTAACAAATAAGTTGATATATCCATTCCATGAAGATATTTAGGAGAATAAGGTATTCTAGAGGTTTACTAAAAATAGTAAATGTTATCTTTAAGAGAGAGAATGAAAGGGAAGTCGGCTACGAACTTCCATCCTTACTTCTTACTGTCACCCCTCTCACTTTATAATCTCATCACCACCGCCTTGCTCTTTGTTTCCTCATTTTCTGTCTTTCCCCGTAAGACCTTTTCCAGGCATCAGAGGTAAAGTTCCTTTCTCCTCCTCTTGCCGATTATTCTCTTCTTTGTAGAATCATGATCTAAAGATTTGATGTATTTACTTTCATCTCTACTTGTGTCTCGAATCATGTTTTAGAATTTTGCTTCTTCAAGGGAATGTTCTGGTTGTGGTCTTGCTAGTATTAGGAGAAGGTCGCCAGAGGGGAAGAGTCGGAGGTGGCAGCGGGGCTGCTGTCATGATTTTGGTGTCGATGCATGATCATGTGTCTGTTTTCTTTTGTGTAAGAACAGAAGGTTGAAACTCAGTTTCTGTTTGATTTTATTGTCCAAAAGCCATCAAATTACATACCATTGGAAAGCTCTCATTTCTGGCTTTCCAATGCCATCTTCTATTCGTAATTCTGAGTTCGGACTTGGAAGTTATGGGTCTCGAAAGATGAGGTGGTAGTAGAATACGGCTGCGGGTCTTGTTTTTCCCGTAAGCAGAATAGCAACTTTGAATCCAACTTCAACTCGTTTCCGTTATTCAAAATCTGACATATTATATATCGTCGGAAAGCTCATTTCGTTATCTTTCCAACAACACTTTCGGTTTGTAAATCAGAGATCGTGCCCGAAAGTTATGGGTCCTAAAAGTTGGGGTTACGAGTTGTGTGTTATGTTTTCGCTGAAACAGGTCAGCTGTCTTCAGCCCTGTTTCTACTCGTTTTCGTTAATCAAATCCCGCTGTATGATATATCGTTGGAAACTTCTCACTATTAGCTTTCTAGAAACACCTTCGGTTTGTAAAACCGAGTTCGGAGGTGAAAGATATAAGTTCTACAAGTTGTGGGTTTGTCGATGAAACTCAGTTTTCCTTTGGATGTATCATCTCGACTTCTGATCTATTCTTTTGTCCAAACCCTATCATGTTATATACCGTTGGAAAGTTCTGGTCGTTGGCTTTACAACTCTATCCTCGAATTTCAAATTGGACTTCAAACCCGAAAGATATAAGCCTTTGAAAAGCATGTGACGGAACTGCGCACAAGGTGTTTGGCGTAGGTTCGAGTCAAGATTCGAGCATCAAATTGATGTCGGATCGGCAAGTTAGTTTATGGATTGTATAGCCTAAATAGCGTATATTCCAACCATAATCTTGTTTCCATAAACCGATGGTCGGATGAGCTAGAATTAAAGTGGGAAGTAGCGGTGTTGGTTTTCAAATTCAAATTAAATCTTATATTAGTTTAAGTTTTTGCATTACAATTAAGCATAGGGTTTTCTTGTAGGCCCTATTGAAGAAGAGAAGTAGCATCCGGTTTTACAATAAATTAATATTGTTGCAGCTTCGAGGTGAGTTTTTACTTTCTCAAAACTATTTTGAGTTATTGAGCTCTATGAAATGTTATGTTTATCCATAGAAATGTTTTTGTGCGTTCTACTTGTTTAATGCTCTGAATTAATCGATCGAGATTCTTGACTAGCCTAACACGCTAGTGAGAATTGTGTACATGTTTGTTAGTAGTGCAGTGGGTTGATCACCATTGTATGCTAATTATGTTATCAATCCGACGGTGACTTGGTTCCGGGATTGTGACATGTTATAGATCTGACGGTGACTTGGTTCCGGGATCGTGAATTGTTATGACTCCAATCCGACGGTGACTTGGTTCCGGGATTGTGATGGGTTAAGGATTCGACGGAGACTAGGTTCCGGAATTCTAGTAAGAGTAACAGTAGAACGTGACAGTTAAGTGTGCACACGAAAAGAAGCAAAAGTTGGGTATACTTGGGAGTGGCTTTTGTTTTTAAACCTTCCAGGTTATTCTGTTTATACATGGATAAACTGTTTATCTTATGTTTAAGGAATGTTTTACCCACTGAGTACACTAGTGCTCATCCCCAAATGTTTTCAAAATGTTTTCAGGTTGAGTGACTAGTGAAGACGGGCGGAGCTAAAATAAGGTTTTGTTGTATATAACCATGGCTTCCGTTTGAGCTCGTTTTCTTTTGATGAGCACCCTGAACTCGGTCTTGTATATAGTTTACGATGTTTTTGTTGTACTCATACTTTTTTTGATACAAGTTTGCTATGACTTGATCTGTGCCGAGTCATATTTTAAAACCGTAAATATTAGTTTGTGAATTATCTTTGTCCTGGATTATTCCATCTTCTTTGCGAGGTATTCTCATTGTTAACCGCCCTTTATATAATATATTTTAATTAATTGATTTCCCCTTCTTTCTCGCGTCTTTTCTCCAACCCTCAGTCGCACCTTGATGATCGTGTCCTTTTCCGAAAATCGGGTTGTGACAACAAGCATAAATATGTGGAAACAGTCAGTGTCCAAAATCTTTTAGCAAAACATCCAAGAAATATAGTGTTGATCAATAATAGAGAAATAGGCTAGTGATTTGCAGCTCTATATATACTCTAAATATGCCCCTCAATTCATGAAGTGTAGCATCTACAATTTAATTCGAAAACCAAAATATAATGGCGGGTTTGCCGGATAAATTGATTGCGCAGGTGGCGTTTAAGGCCGGAGGAGACATATTTCATCAGATCTTGCAAAGAATCCTGTTAGGATATTTGGACCTTCAAAATGTGAAGAATGTAGACAATAACAAAGAATAACATAAAGAGAAAAAGAAACAGACACAAAGAATTTTATTCGGTCAATTAACCTACATCCACGTGCGCGCGGAGAAACAATCCACTAATAAAAAGGATAATACAAAATGGGTCTCCGAAATATGGTCATAGACCCAAAAGCACATACCCACAAAATATGGTCAATTAGTCCAACTAACTAATCTCACAACATGTGGACTATGATGCGTATAAGCACACTTAAAACAATTAGAAAATCTATCTATTTATAAATAAAATTAATGATAAACTTAATTAATTATCCGATGTAGATATGATTCAATTTACTTTAAGGATTAAGATTTGAGCCACATCATAACAAATCCCAATCACTTTGCCAAAGCAGTCCCTAATGTAATTCAAGATTGTGAATTGCATCAAGGCGAATTCGACTATTGGCTCAGTTATTCAATGGAACTACACCCTTGGTAACTAAATATTATGTTTATTAATTGTTTTTATATTGTTCTTATTAATTATGATTATTTATGTGGATGGGAAAGAGATGAAATCGAAACAAGTTATGCAAGACATTGATGAGGAGAAGAAGCAAATTTCATACAAAATGATTGGAGGAGATTTGGTGGAGTTGTACAACAATATGGTAGTGACTTTTCATGTTGAGACCAAAGGTGAGATCGACTTCATTACATGGACTATGTATGGATTACAAACTGCTTAGTGCCAATAATCCACACCCGCTATCGCACTTGAACAAACGGTCCCATAAATCTTGTCCCATTTTTTTAGGCTGTTCCATAGATCTTGCTCCATTTTTTAAAATGTCAGAATATTGTGGCTAAAATTTAAGCATAATTTGTGGGGCCCCACAACTTTACACACAATTAACAGTTCTCCGTAATAACTGTGTCGAAGAGAAATGAGACAAGATCTATGAGATTGAGTGATTATTATACTAATGGGAGTATATTCGTTGCCCTAAGTTTCGTGTATCAATGTTGTCCCATTACTGTAACCATCTAAATAATTACGATTCAATTTTACAAATCGACCGTAACCATCTAAATATATAGTTAAAATAATGAGACAACATTACAACACAGAAATTGAGATAAAGGAATCTCATCCCTACGATACTAATTCGCATGCAAATAATCAAGTTAGGCAATGCTACCACTAGCTAGGCAAAAATTATCAAATGTAAGATTTCTCTTATCATAAAAATAAGACAATTTACAATCACGCAACCGATTAAGTATAAAGAAAGGAGCAAGTCAAAAATGCCGTGCATATATCAAAATATCCACATTAAAACATAAGAAACTATGTATTCTTTTTCTTTGGAAAGTAATAAGTCAGAAAAGAAAATCACACGGAAGTAATCGTAGATATTCATGCATACACGTAACACGCATATGCATGAAAAAAAGCAATTTTTTTTTTAAATTTCTTAGGGCAGAAATATTTTTTTATATTCCATTAGTCGCTATGATGTTTTATACTTCCTCCGTCCCCCGATTTGTCTGCATTTCCATTTTGAGTTGTCCCATCTCACTTGTTTACTTTCTAAATATCTCACTTGTTTACTTTCTAAATAAGAAAATGAGTCTCACACCTTTACCATCTCAAATCAACTATAAATAATTAAATATTTATATGGGTTTCACACCTTTATCACATAAATTAATTCTAAATAATTATTTAATTATATGAGTCCCACACTTCTATTAAATAAAATCAATCCACGGTTCAAATCTCACCAAAATCGCTATGTGTGAGTCTGTCACCTATGATTAGACTAGGATTGTTAAACCATCTTGTGTTGTTTGCAGGTTAGAGCACATGAGCGAGATTTATTCAGTGCGCACTTCGATAGCGGCTGCGAGTTACCTCGTCATAAAAAAAAAATTAAACCCATATAAATAACCGCGTTGAAAAGAAACTAGACAAGTCTGCTGAGACGGAGGGAGTATAATTTTTAATTATTGATCCCTCTTTCGCCCCATTTTAAATTATCTTATATATATAGACCAACAAATCGTTAATAAATCAGTTAAGAAAGCAAAAAGATGGAAGTAACTCTTCTTCTCTACTCTTTCCTCACTCCTCTATCCATCTTCATAATCTACAAACTCATCTCATCTCCGGGAAGAAGCCGCTGCTGCCACCTCCCGCCGACCCCAGCCGGAGCCCTACCCATCATCGGCCACCTCCACCTCCTCAAACCACCACTCCACCGCAACTTCCACCGCCTCTCCCACCTCACCGGCCCCATCTTCTCCCTCAAACTCGGCCTCCGCCGCGTCGTGGTGGTCTCCTCCCCATCCCTAGCGGAGGAATGCTTCACCACAAACGACGTCGTCCTCGCCAACCGCCCCCTCGTCCTCGTCGACAAGTACATCGGCTACAACCACACCACCTTCTCCGGCGCCGCCTACGGCCACCACTTCCGCAGCCTCCGCCGCATCACCACCAAGGAGGTCCTCTCCACCGCCCGCCTCAACTCCTCCCTACAAATCCGGCGAGACGAAGTCAACCGCCTGCTCCTCAACCTCCACAAACAATCTCATCATGGACTTACGAAAGTGGAATTAAGGCCTAAATTGTCGGAACTGACCTTCAACAACATGACGATGATGCTCGCCGGAAAAAGATTCTCCGACGAAGAAGACGAGGAGAGCGAGTTCGGGAAGAAATTCCGGCGGCTGATCAACAACGCTTTTCAGATGGCCGAGGTTTCGAATCCGCAGGATTTCTTGCCGTTTCTGCAGTGGATTGACTAGTGACTACGGAGGTTTTGCGAAGAAACTGGCGGCGCTTGCGGCGGAGATGGACGAGATGTTGCAGAGCATGGTGGATGAGCATCGGAGGGAGACGAGGAATAGCATGATAGGCCATTTGCTGACTCTGCAAGAATCCGACCCGCAATTCTACTCGGATCTTACCATCAAAGGTCTACTAATGGTAACGTTAATTTTCTCACGTAATTTAATTTCAATCTCTTCTTGTAATTTTTATGTTAGTGCTGTGACTAACTTTATGATTAATGAGTAATTTCATAATTGTCTCACCCGAAAGAGAAATTATAATTAATCATACATCAAAGTAGTATAAGTTCAAAAGTAATTAAATATCGAAGCTTAACAATTAATTAAGTGATATTAACTCATTTGACCAAACAATAAATAACTACAGTTAAACCTCGATAAACTAATAACCTTGGGAACGGAAAAAAATATTCATTTAACGAGGTTATTACTTTATCGAACATTATTTTAGTGCATTTGACCCATATCGGGACCGAAAGAAATTATTATTTTAGCGAGATTATTACTTTATCGAATATTACTTTATCGAAGTTTAACTGTATCTAACAATTGAAATTATAATACAAGGTGCATGAACCTGTAAAAATCATAACGAGCATAACTTTTGGGAGCGGAAACTGCTAATATGATACGTTTTCGAATATCAACACTCCCAAATAAATTTATAATATAATTTGTTATGACTCTAAATTCCAATTATTTTAGGCCGATCTATTGTATTATTTTGCTTGTATGTAATTTTAATTTAAGAATATTTGAATTTCGATACTAAAAAGACTTTTTGTAGGAAAACGTTTGTCTTCTAAATTATCGCCCCTATGACGGAGTTAGTTTTCGTCTTATGATACAGAACATGCTGTTTGCCGGCACGGACACGTCAGCAATAACCATAGAGTGGGCAATGTCTCTCCTCCTCAACCATCCTCTCGTCCTAAACAAACTCCAACAAGAATTAGAAACCAAAGTCGGAAATCATCGATTGCTAGTAGAAGAAGACCTCCCCACCCTCCCCTACCTCCACCACGTAATCCAAGAAACCCTCCGCCTCTTCCCACCCGCCCCCTTACTCCTCCTCCCTCACGAGTCGTCCTCCGACTGCACGATCGGAGGCTACCACATCCCACGTGGCACCCTTCTATTCGTGAACGCGTGGGCCATAAACCGGGACCCCGGTGTATGGCAAGAGGCGGGGAGTTTCAAACCGGAGAGGTTTGAAGGGGTAAAAATGGAAGGGTGTAGGTTGATACCGTTTGGGGTGGGGAGGAGGGCGTGCCCCGGGGCGGAGTTGGCTCAACGGACGGTCGTGTTGGCGTTGGGGTCGATGGTTCAGTGCTTCGAGTGGGAGAGGGCGGGTCCGGAGGAAGTTGATTTGGTGGAAGGGGAAGGGCTGTCCATGCCTAAGTTGAAGCCTTTGCAAGCCTTGTGCAGGCCTAGGCAGATTATGGACAAGCTTCTTCTTCGTGCATGAGGCAACAAATAATGACCAGCATAACCATTTGAGGAATGCAAAATAGAGAATGTGATCAATGTTTATATAGTTATGAATGTGAAAGAATAAGTCTCAATGTTTATATAGTCTACGTGAAGTATGGTGTTATGTGGTATGATCAATGTTTTTTGTTTAGTTTTACATATAATTCATTATTTATTTATTTTAATATTTACTGATAACAATATAACCAAGGAGTCGGCGGAAATATCTGTCGCCAAAGAGTCGAGAGAAGCGTGCAACAGGTTTTCACGACTAACATTCTGCAACGAAATTTCCGTTGCAAAATCCGTCGAGAAATTTAGCAACGGATATTTTCCGTCGAGAAAAATTAGCGACTGCGGTATTCTGACGGGCATCTTCCATCGCCAATCCGTCGATATGGTTGATTCTCGACGGAATTCTTTATTATAGCAATGGAAAAATCCGTCTCGAATCCCGAAAAATCTTGTGGTGATAATATATAGTTTAGTTGATATTTACATTCTTACTAGACTGATTGATCTAGTGTCGATCCCCGTTAGAGTTGATTTGACAAGAGCTGTTAGAGACATTTGTTACAGAAGAAAGAAGAGATAACAAATCACTTTTCATAATATTTCTAACGGAACAGCATATATAGTAAATCTTATTTTTCCCACTCAATAATATTATTAAGCAACAAACTACGGACAATTAACACAAACGAAGCATGGAATTAACACCTTGGACACTGCCTAACACGCCATCAATTCCATCTTATTTGTTTAGTATTAATGATTTTTTATCATTTATTTTAAATCGATCCTAACATAACGGGGATTGAACACTAAATCAACTTTAGATCAACCACTTATGCAGAAGTGAGAGTACCAGCTACACTTATTTGTTTAGTATTGATATTGCTCTAAGTTTTAAACATAAAACTTATAATTTAGCATTCATGATGCCTCTTGAATACTACTAATCATAATCTTCCTCATGATCTCTCTTGGCTTGCACATGACTTGCAAGGGTTCCAACTTAGGCATGGTTAGCCCTTCTCCCTCCTTCCTCCAACCCCACCCTCTCCCACTTGAAGCATTGAATCATCGAACCCAAACCCAACCCCACCACTTTCTGTGCCAAACTATAACCCGGACACGCCCTCCTCCCAACTCCAAACGGCATCACCTCGTGTGCACGCACATCTCTACCTTCAAACCTCTCCGGCTTGAAGGCCGACGCATCGTCCCACACCTTAGGGTCCCTATGTATCCCCCATGCATTGAAGAACACAATTTTATCTTTTGGTATATCGTATCCACCCAACCTGCAGTCTTGTGATGGTGCAGCTGGAAATAGCCGGAATGTCTCTTGAATTATGTGGCTGAGGTAGGGTAGGTTGGGGAGATCTTCCTCATTCATCAAACGGTCAAACCCTACTTTTGCATCCAATTCTTCTCTAGCTTTGACCAAGACAAGTGGATTGTTGACTAAATTGGACATGGCCCATTCTATTGTCACTGATGACGTGTCCGTTCCAGCAAGCAGCATACTCTATAAACATTAATAATCAAGACTCAACCATATATTTATATATTTTTTTACAAAAATAAATAAATTTTATTTAAAAAATGTCGTACGAAACTCCTCCCGTTGAATCTAACTGTAAATGTGAATGCGTACGGCTATGTATTTGTTTCTTTTGAAAAAGATATCATGACTACTATGTACTATAAATTTGTTTTCTTATGAGAAAAAGCTATCATGTGTTGCATGATAACCCTCGTGTCAAAATTGATATTCAAGCACGATCACACACATAAATATGAGGGAAATATCTGCATGCAATATTTTTTAAAAACACGAGATATTTTTTTCTAAAATAATAGTAAAAATAAACTAGTTTCACGCATATTTAATTACTTCCCCCGCTCCAAAATTATTGCTCCAAAATTTTTTAGCACGTTTTTAAGGAAAGTCTCGAAAAACTTATCAGCAACTTATTTCAGTTTATTCTAATAAATAAGCATTTATGCACGCAGTTGTGATGACTTATGAAAATAGCTTATTCTACAAAATAAGATGTTTTCAGCTTATTTTCATAAGCTGACATTAATAACTTATGAAAATAAACTAAAAATAGCTTATGAAAAATAGATGATCATATCAAATCCATCTGACAATAATTTTTTGAACTATTTTTTATTTTTTTTCTCTAATTAAGTGCTTATACACAAATGTGTCCAAACACAACAATTTATTCATTTTTAGTGTTTATACTGTAAGTACTTGCACCATACTCAATTACAGTAAAACTTCGATAAAGTAATATTCTGGCTAAGATAATAATTTCTTCCGGTCCCGATATGGGTCAATGCACTAAAATAATATCCGATAAAGTAATAACCTCGTTAAATGAATATTTTTTCTCGGTCCCAAGGTTATTACTTTATCGAGGTTTAACTTATAAGCTATTTTCGCAAACGGGGCCTTAATGGTTGTGTGTAAAGATGTAGGACCGTTTAATAAAGATGTAGGACTGTTTCATCCGGGATAGAGGAAGTACTATTTTTTGAAAGGGAGCGAGAATTGTGGGACAATCCATAAAGAAAAGTGGAGCAACAATCGTGGGACGGAGGAAGTATTTCTTTATTGAGTTATATTAATAAAACTGAAGTAGAAGAAAACTGACCATTATGAGGCCTTTGATTGTCTGATCGGAGCAGAAGTCCGGCTGCAACTCTTGCAACGACAGCAAGTGACCGATCATGGTGTTTCTGTTGTGGCGGCGGTGCTCATCGATTAGTCCTTGGAAGAACTCATCGAGCTGCTTACCAAGATGCGCGAATTTCTTCTTGTAACCTCCGAAATCAATCAACTCCAGAAACGGCAAGAAATCCTGCGGATTCGAAACCTCGGCCAGCTCGAAAACCTCGTTGATCAGCTCCGTGAATCCCCGTCCCTTCTCGCTCTTCGCATCTTCGCCGGAGTATCGTTTTCTGGCGATCATCCTTATAACGTTGTTGAACGTTAATTCCAACAGCTTCGGCCTTAACTCCACGCGGCTGAACCCTAGATCGGAAGCTTCTAGAAGGCTTAGGAGTAGCCGGTTGACTTCGTCGCGGCGGATGCGGAGGAATCCGTTGAGGCGGGCGGAGGAGAGAACCTCTTGCGAAGCAAGGCGGCGGAGGTTCCGCCAGTGGTCGCCGTAGGGAGCGGCGACCATGGTCTGGTTATTGTAGCCGATGTACTTTCCGGCCATGGTTTGGAAGCGGTTGGCGAGGATGGTGTCGAGCTTGGTGAAGCATTCTTCGGCTAAGTCCGGCGACGACACCACCACGCAGCGGCGGAGGCCGAGTTTGAGGGAGATGATGGGGCCGCTTGTTTGGGAGAAGCGGTGGAAGGTGCGGTGGATGGGTGGTTTGAGGAGGTGGAGGTGGCCGATGAGGGGCAGCGCTGCGGCCGGAGTTGGCGGCAGATGATATCTTTTCCCGGCCGGTTTGACTTTGTGGATAATGAAGATGAGTAGAAACGTGAGAAATATGTAGAGAAGAGGGGCAATTTCGTCCATGAGACCCAACCCAACACTTCCTAGATAATGAGTATACGATACCGAAAAACGCCATTTTTCCAAAATATATGATTCTTGCGACATTTTTGTTTGTTTGGCATTAATTAGTCAATAAGTATGATTATACAATATTATGTTTATATATATTTTTAATATTATGGGTTTAGGGTTTATATTATGTTTATATTTGAATCTTAGTATTACATGTCTACCTCTATTTATTATATATACTAGTAATTTTTAATATATTAGTATGATTTTTGTATGTAAACCTCTATTTAGTACTCCCTCCGTCCTATTATAAGCATTCTATTTTTCTAATTAGGTTGTCCCATTAAAAGTGTCATCTTTTTAAAACAAGCAAAAAATGTGTTGACATAAATCAAATACCAAAAAGTCAAACATTATACACCACACAACACCACTTTTTTTATTTCCGTGCCAAAAAGAAAATTGACGCTTTTAATGGGACGGAGGGAGTAATAATCTTTATATAATACCCCCTCCGTCTCAATTATAATGTCCAGTTTTCCATTTCGGGTTGTCCCAAATATAATATTCAATTTCTCTTTTTAACAAATTATTATACAAAACTTTTTTGTAGGACCCACATCTTTACACATCTCTACTCACAACTAACAATTCTCCTTAAAAATCTTGCAAAAAACAAAGTGGACATTATAAATGGGACAGAGGGAATATTATTTTTCTTCAATTCAGAAGACATTACTATATAGAAGTTTTTATTGTATGTGCATCAAAGTTTTGAAAAATAATAATTTATTATTGAAGTCTAATTTTATACACTACCAACCTAAAGTATTTATGCCCTAATTTTAGGGCGTCCGGGCAGCCTACCCAATATAAATGTATTCGTACATTACTTTTAAAGCTTCACTACCTAATATAAATGTATTCGTTTATTATTGAAGTCTAATTTTATACAATACCAACCTAATGTATTCGTTCATTACTTTTAAAGCTTCACTATATGTGGCCCACTATTTTGAATGAAAAGCGTCACATGTCGACACCCTTGTGGTGTGGTACACACAATGATACATAATTGTGGTACACACAAGCCGCTCTGATTATGAGAGCCCAAATTATTCTCATGCATTAATTATTAATTATCTTAAACAAGAGTTTTAATAGATTCATTTTGAAATGCGGAAATAGGAAAAGATAATTGTATAAGTCTCAATTGTTATATAGTCTACGTGAAGTATGGTGTTACGTGATATGATCAATGTTTGTAATTATGAATATGCACGGAGGGTCAATGATGACTATGTCTATGAGCAACTTGATTTCTGTTTAGTTATATATATAATTCATTATTTATTTATTTTAATGTTTACTGATAACAATATAACCAAAGAGTCGGCGGAAATCTCTGTCGCCAAAGAGTCGGGAGAAGCATGCAACAGATTTTCACGACTAACATTCCGCAACGGAATTTTCGTTGCAAAATCCGTCGAGAAATTTAGCAACGGATATTTTCCGTCGAGAAAAAATAGCAACCACCGTATTTTGACGGGTATTTTTCGTCGCCAATCCATTGATATGGTTGATTCTCGACGAAATTCTTTATTATAGCAATGGAAAAATCCGTCTAAAATCCCGAAAAATCTTGTGATGATAATATATAGTTTAGTTGATATTTCCATTATTGCTAGACTGATTGATCAAGTGTCGATCCCTGTTAGAGTTGATTTGACAAGAGCTGTTAGAGACATTTGTTGCAGAAGAAAGAAGAGATAACAAATCACTTTTCATAATATTTCTAACGGAACAACATAATAAATCTTATTTCTCCCACTCAATAATAATATTAAGCAACAATCTACGGACAATTAACACAAACGAAGCATGAAATTAACAGCTTGGACACTGCCTAACACGCCATCAATTCCATCTTATTTGTTTAGTATTAATGGATTTTTATCATTTACTTTAAATCGACCCTAACATAACGGGGGATTGAACACTAAATCAACTTTAGATCAATCACTTATGCAGAAGTGAAAGTACCAACTACACTTATTTGTTTAATATTGATATTGTTCTAAGTTTTAAACATAAAACTTAGAATTTAGCATTCATGATGCCTCTTGAATACTACTAATCATAACCTTCCTCATGATCTCTCTTGGCTTGCACATGACTTGCAAGGGTTCCAACTTAGGCATGGTTAGCCCTTCTCCCTCAGCCAAATCAACTTCCTCCAACCCCACCCTCTCCCACTCGAAGCACTGAATCATCGAACCCAAACCCAACCCCACCACTTTCTGAGCCAAACTATAACCCGGACACACCCTCCTCCCGACTCCAAACGGCATCAACTCGTGTGCACGCACCTCTCTACCTTCAAACCTCTCAGGCTTGAAGGCCGACGCATCGTCCCACACCTTAGGGTCCCTATGTATCCCCCATGCATTGAAGAACACAATTGTATCTTTTGGTATATCGTACCCACCCACCCTGCAGTCTTGTGATGACCGGTGTGGCAATAGCAATGGTGCAGCTGGAAATAGCCGGAATGTCTCTTGAATTATGTGGCTGAGGTAGGGTAGGTTGGGGAGATCTTCCTCATTCATCAAACGGTCAAACCCTACTTTTGCATCCAATTCTTCTCTAGCTTTGACCAAGACACGTGGATTGTTGACTAAATTGGACATGGCCCATTCTATTGTCACTGATGACGTGTCCGTCCCAGCAAGCAGCATATTCTGTATAAACATTAATAATCAGGACTCATATTTTGACAAAAATAAATAAATTTTATTTAAAAAATGTCGTACGAAACTCCTCCCGTTGAATCTAACTGTAAATGTGAATGCGTACGGCTATGTATTTGTTTCTTTTGAAAAAGATATCATGACTACTATGTACTATAAATTTGTTTTCTTATGAGAAAAGCTATCATGTGTTACATGATAACCCTCGTGTCAAAATTGAGATTGAAGCACGATCACACATAAATATGAGGGAAATATCTGCATGCAATATTTTTTAAAAACACGAGATATTTTTTTTCTAAAATAATAGTAAAAATAAATTAGTTTCACGCATATTCAATTACTTCCCCCGCTCCAAAATTATTGTTCCAAAATTTTTTAGCACGGTTTTTAAGGAGAGTTTGAAAGAACTTATGCAGCAACTTATTTCAGTTTATTCTAAAAAATAAGCACTTATGCACACATTTGTGAGGACTTATGAAAACAACTTATTCTACAAAATAAGATGTTTTCAACTTATTTTCATAAGCTAACATTAATAACTTATGAAAATAAACTAAAAATAGCTTATGAAAAACATATCATCATATCAAATACATCTGACAATAATTTTTTGAACTAGATTTTATTTTTTCTCTAATTAAGTGTTTATACACAAATGTATCCAAACACAACAATTTATTCAATTTTAGTGTTTATACTGTAAGTACTTGCACCATACTCACTTACAGTAAAACTTCGATAAAGTAATATTCGATAAAGTAATAATCTGGCTAAGATAATAATTTATTCCGATCCCGATATGGGTCAATGTACTAAAATAATATCCGATAAAGTAATAACCTCGTTAAATGAATATTTTTTCTCGGTCCCAAGGTTATTAATTACTTTATCGAGGTTTAACTTATAAGCTATTTTCGCAAACGGGGCCTTAATGGTTGTATGTAAGATGTAGGACCGTTTAATAAAGATGTAGGACCGTTTCATCCGGGATGAAGGAAGTACTGTTTTTTGAAAGGGAGCGAGAATTGGGGACCGTCCATAAAGAAAAGTGGAGCAACAATCGTGTGGCGGAGGGAGTATTTCTTTATTGAGTTGTATTAATAAAAGTGAAGTAGAAGAAAACTGACCATTATGAGGCCTTTGATTGTCTGATCGGAGCAGAAGTCCGGCTGCGACTCTTGCAACGACAGCAAGTGACCGATCATGGTGTTTCTGTTGTGGCGGCGGTGCTCATCGATGAGTCCTTGGAAGAACTCATCGAGCTGCTTACCAAGATGCGCGAATTTCTTCTTGTAACCTCCGAAATCAATCAACTCCAGAAACGGCAAGAAATCCTGCGGATTCGAAACCTCGGCCAGCTCGAAAACCTCGTTGATCAGCTCCGTGAATCCCCGTCCCTTCTCGCTCTTCGCATCTTCGCCGGAGTATCGTTTTCCGGCGATCATCCTTATAACGTTGTTGAACGTTAATTCCAACAGCTTCGGCCTTAACTCCACGCGGCTGAACCCTAGATCGGAAGCTTCTAGAAGGCTTAGGAGTAGCCGGTTGACTTCGTCGCGGCGGATGTGGAGGAATCCGTTGAGGCGGGCGGAGGAGAGAACCTCTTGGGAAGCAAGGCGGCGGAGGCTCCGCCAGTGGTCGCCGTAGGGAGCGCCGACCATGGTCTGGTTATTGTAGCCGATGTACTTTCCGGCCATGCTTTGGGGGCGGTTGGCGAGGATGGTGTCGAGCTTGGCGAAGCATTCTTCGGCTAAGTCCGGCGACGACACCACCACGCAGCGGCGGAGGCCGAGTTTGAGGGAGATGATGGGGCCGCTTGTTTGGGAGAAGCGGTGGAAAGTGCGGTGGATGGGTGATTTGAGGAGGTGGAGGTGGCCGATGAGGGGCAGCGCTGCGGCCGGAGTTGGCGGCAAATGATATCTTTTTCCGGTGAATTTGTGGATAATGAAGATGAGTACAAGAATAGTGAGAAGCGTGTAGAGAAAAGGGGTAGTTTCGTCCATGTTTGTGTAAAAAAGGCTCTCTCCAAATAATTGTTGATGTAACACAATTGGTGCTGTTATATAACTATCATATCATATATATATATATAAATATATTGATTATGTATGGTTCCTAGTTTTATGTTAAGTGTGAGTTCTCACCTGATCCACTTCCTATGTATATAATACCATTTTCTCATCCTAAATGTATTATTCAATTTCATTTTTTAAGCTAATTAGTATACATCATTTTTTTTTGTGGAATTCACAACTGACACTTTTTCCTTAATTAAAAATTACAACACAAACAAATTGAATAAAATAATTGGGACGAAACTCAAATAATGCTGATATCACTAATCACTATCATATAGTGGTAGATATATAATTTATTTGTCTAATATTATATTGTTTATTGGGAAGGATCTTTTTGAGAAACAGATTCTGACATATATGAGAAGTGAGAACTAGCAATAAATATTGGTTGTAATTAAATTCTCATTTAATATCTTTAATGTAAAATTAGGGTGTATTTGGTATGAAGGGTTCGAAATTAGATATTGATATGAATTCATGTTTGATGAAATGATATAATAATTAAAATTTAGGAATGATTTCTGAAAAATGGAATATTATAAAACTCCAACTATCCTATGATTTTCATTTCAATACCCAAACACTCCCTTAGTATAAAATTAATACTGTAATTTTCTTTATAGATACAATAATTTATCTTCTAAATATGGAGATCTTTCAAAATCTGAATCATCTGATATGGTTAGTTTTATAATGGTAACTTAATGAATTTATAATACTAATGATAATAAATTAAATTAAACGAAGAAGAAAAATCAGAAATAAATCAAAATTAAAACATATACCTAATTAGGAATTGGAAGAGAGACTGTATAAGGATATAAGAAATTATATCGATATTCACGACTCATGAATGATGTATACCATGATCAGATCTAAAGTAACTTTGTCGGGATTATTTGACATTTCAATCTATTTCTATTCAAATAAATGATTGAATTTAATGCATTCAATTCAAAAAGCAAAAGTGCGAAACACACCATACACCTAAGTCCCTATGGGATGATGTAGCGGTAAAGGTGGTGGTCCGGGACTGAAAGGTCATACGTTCAAATCCTACTAAAAACTCTATGTGTGTCTGTCACTTTAGGGTGATTTAACTCTCATGTGTGGTTTGCAGACTATTGCACATGTGCCTATGTGTGTCTGTCACCTTAGGGCTGTGTGATTTGCAGATTATTGCACGCCTATCACCTTAGGGTGGTTTAACTCTTCTATGTGGTTTGTAAAGACAACAGATCTATTCTCGCTTTAAGTTTACAAAATGTGAAACTCACCATATAGCTACGTAATTTGATTACGTACCCAATTTTTAAAGACAACAGACCTACTCCCGTTTCAAGTCAACAAAGTGTGAAACTCACCATATAGCTACGTAACTCGATTACATAACCAACTATCAGTTGCGTAATTAGAGCTATGAAGTTGGGGGTCGAAATAGAGGAACAACGGTGGCTGAAGGCAGAGAAAAAAATCAAGAGTTGCTAAATATAGTTTTAAATGGTTCGAACACAAACACGATATGAAAGATATAATATATATTATTTCTTGTAATTGTTACGCTGAGAAAGATACTTATATAACTAGTTGAAAAAAGAGAGAGAAATATTTATAACATGTGAGAGAGTTATACATATATATTGAATTAATTATACTTGTAATAAAACTAAAGAAAACTAGGAAAAAAATAATTTAAAAGTCTAAAAATAGAACAAATGAGTGCTTTGGGTTTCGAACATGAGACATCTCTTAAAGAAATAAAGTCAATAATCAAGTGCACTACAACTAAACAGTTAATTATATTTTTCACTAAAATTATCTATAAGCAATACGCATTCTATACACTATTTAGTCGAAGTTCCGTCGGCTGGGGGGTCGGTTGACCCTCCTGACCCCCTCTAGTTCCGGCAATGCCAACTATTGAAGACAACATATCCGCTTTCATTTTAAGTCTACAAAGTGTGAAACATACCGTATAGCCATGGAAATCGATTACATAGCCAACTATTGAAGACAACATATCCGCTCTCATTTTAAGTCTACAAAGTGTGAAACACACCATATAGCTTCGTAACTTGATTACGTACCCGACTTTTGAAGACAACAGATCTACTCTCGTTTCGCACGATAGCTTTTGAGATATTTACAGAATACTAGTGGGTCGGGAGGCAGTGGGCTCGGACTACCAATGCTCCACCATTTTTACATTTATGCACTCATTACTTCAAACCCAACTTGTTACTCTCTCCGTCCCGCTATTACTGTCTACTTTCCTAGTCGGATTGTCCTGATATTATTGTCTTCTTTTCTAAAATAATTTTAGCAAAAACTACTCTTAAACAAAAAATTAAATTAGTCCCTCTTATTTAAGATTTGACAACTTTGCTCAATTTTACAAAACGGACCAAAATCGCACGAGTTACCATCCTTATGAACCAAAATTGATCCATAACGAACTAAAAGTGGACATAAACCAACATACTGGATCAAAATTGATATTTTTCCACAACATAGCAATATGTTGTGAATTTAGAATCTCCATAGAATATTATATAAATTAAATATAGTATATATGGTTGCAATCTTTGTTTTCCCCAGTGACAATTGCCAAATTTTATCGTTGTGAAGACCACGAGACCATAATATTATATTATTAACTTATTTTTTAAAAAAAATCAGCCTACATAGTATCTAAATACAGACAACAATACCATGTAAACCCTAAACCCTAACACTCCATTCCATCTTGTTTATTTAATATTAACATATAGATAGTACTCTATGTTGTAGTTTCTTTAATAATATTATCATAACCTTTCTTACGATAACGACAATATATAAGAGATAATTATTTGATAACCCTAAACCCTAACACTCCATTCCATCTTGTTTATTTAATATTAGCATATAGATAGTACTCTATGTTGTAGTTTCTTTAATAACATTAATCATAACCTTTCTCACGATAATGACAATATACAACAGATAACTGTTTGATAACCCTAAACCCTAACACTCCATTCCATCTTGTTTATTTAATATTAACATATAGATAGTACTTTATGTTGTAGTTTCTTTAATAAAATTAATCATAACCTTTCTCACGATAACGACAATATATAACAGATAACTGTTTGATAACCCTAAATCCTAAACCCTAACACTCCATTCCATCTTGTTTATTTAATACTAACATATAGATAGTACTCTATGTTGTAGTTTCTTCAATAATATTAATCGTAACCTTTCTCATGATCTCTCTTGGCTTGCACATGACTTGCAATCGTTCCAACTTGGGAATGGTTAGCCCTTCTCCCTCAGCCAAATCAACTTCCTCCAACCCCACCCTCTTCCATTCAAAGCATTGAATCAAAGACCCCAAACCTAACCCCACCACTTTCTGACCCAAACTAGACTCCGGACACGCCCTCCTCCCCATCCCAAACGGCATCGCCTCGTGTGCTCCGACATCTCGACCTTCAAACCTCTCGGGCTTGAAGGCCGAAGCGTCCTCCCACACCTTAGGATCCCTATGTATCCCCCATGCATTGAAGAAAACAGTTGTATTTTTCGGTATATCGTACTCTCCCACTCTGCAGTCTTGTGATGATTGGTGTGGTATCAGCAACGGCGTGGCTGGGAATAGCCGGAACGTCTCTAGAATTATGTGGCCGAGGTAGGTAGGTTGGAGAGATCTTCCTCATTCATCAACCTCTCAAACCCTACTTCTGCATCCAGTTCTGCTCTAGCTTTTATTAGTACATGAGGATTATTGAGTAAATTGGACATAGCCCATTTTATGGTCACAAATGATGTGTCCGTCCCAGCAAGCAGCATGTTCTGTGTAAACATTAATAATCAAGATTAAATTCATAATGTAAGAGAGAGATAATAAATCTATCAAAGAAGGTAACTTAATTGCAATTAAGATGATTTTAGAGAAAAAAAATGAGCGCCTACTCACTTGTAGGTCCTAAATACTAGGGGCTGGTAAAACCTAAAGCGGGTGTTGCGACCACTTTAGGCCCCAGTCGAGACCAATGCACACGTTATCCGAGCTACCTTCTATAGTTGATGTCCAAAATTTATACTTCCTCCGCCCCAATTATTATATCCACTTTGCTTTTTGTGCGGTTTTAATTTAAAAAAAATTGTTAGTTGTGTGTAAAGTTGTGTGCAATAATATGCCATATTTGGAAAGGGGACAATATATTTGAGACATCCCAAAATGAAAATTCGTCCCAACATAATTGGGACGAAGGGAGTGTATTTTATTGTTTTGGTGTAAAATGTATGAAGAAATAACTTGGTTTAGTTGTAGTAGTAATACATTTTTATGAGATGTCCGATATTCAAATCCTAGTTCTAACATAGCCCCCAAAAAATAGAATTTAATGTAGAAATTAGCATTCGAACCCATATGATTTAAAAAAAAATCCATATACTTTTTCACTAGTTAAGACTATTTAATGTATTTCTTATGTAATTAAAATATATTTGTATGGTTTGATATAGGCTCTCGAGAAGTTTGATCATAGGCGTGAACTAAATAAACCATCATCCATAGATTTGATACCATACTAGAATTGGATCACCACCCTTAAAAGGGATGTGTGACGAAACTCTAATAAGTAATACTCCTTCTAACTTGCCCGACTTGGTTTCTTTGGTTTTGACACGGTTATTAAGGATAGTGGATAGTTGAGTGTAAAGTGGTGCAAAGTTAGATTTTATTAGAATATTATTTTAACGGGACGGAAGGGAGTATAGGTCAAGTGGGACAATAAAAAACCGGAAAGAAGTAGAGGATTAATTTAAGGAGGAGATGGAAGTCTGACCATCATCAGGCCTTTGATTGTTTGATCGGAACAGAAGTCCGGCTGCGATTCTTGCAACGGCAGCAAGTGACCAACCATGGTGTTTCTGGTTGTGGCGGCGGTGCTCATCGATCACACTCTGGAAGAATTCATCGAGTTGTTTAGCAAGATGAGCGTATTTCTTGGCAAGAAATCTTGAGGATTCGAGATCTTAGCCAACTCGAATACCTCGTCGATCAGCTCCGAGAATTCCCGTCCCTCATCGCTCTTCCTATCTTCGCCGGAGTATCTTTTTCCGGCAATCATCCTCGTAACGTTGTTGAACGTTAATCCCCATAGCTTCGGCCTTAACTCCACGCGGCTGAAACCTAGATCCGAAGCTTCTAGAAGGCTTAGGAGTAACAGGTTGACTTCGTCTCGGCGGATGTGGAGGAATCCGTTGAGGCGGGCGGAGGAGAGCACCTCCTGGGCGGCGAGGCGGCGGAGGCTCCGATCCGCCAGTGGTCGCCGTAGGGAGAAGCGATCATGGTCTGGTAATTGTAGCCGATGTACTTTCCGAGCATGAGTTGAGGGCGGTTGGCGAGGATAGTATCGAGCTTGGCGAAGCATTCTCGGCTAAGTCCGGCGACGACACCACCACGCAGCGGCGGAGGCCGAGTTTGAGGGAGAAGATGGGGCCGCTTGTTTGGGAGAAGCGGTGGAAAGTCCGGTGGATTGGTGGTTTGAGGAGGTGGAGGTAGCCGATGAGGGGCGCAGCGCCGCCGCTGGGTGTCGGCGGCAGATGATATCTTTTTTCCAGCCGGAGGGAGTAATAATCTTTATATAATACTCCCTCCGTCTCAATTATAATGTTCAGTTTTTCATTTTGAGTTGTCCCAAATATAATGTCTAGTTTTCTTTTTTAACAAATTATTACCTAACTTTTTTCGAGGACTCATACATTTACACATCTCTACTCACAACTAACAACTCTCCTTAAAAATCGTGCTAAAATCAAAGTGAATATTATAATTGAAACGGAGAATAAAATTTTTCTTCAATTCAGAAGACATTACTATATAGAAGTTTTTATTCTACGTCCATTAAAGTTTTGAAAAATAATAATTTATTATTGAAGTCTAATTTTATACACTACCAACCTAATGTATTTATGCCCTAATTTTAGGGCGTCCGGGCAGCCTACCCAATATAAATGTATTCGTACATTACTTTTAAAGCTTCACTACCTAATATAAATGTATTCGTTTATTATTGAAGTCTAATTTTATACAATACCAACCTAATGTATTCGTTCATTACTTTTAAAGCTTCACTACCTAATAAAAATGTGTTGACATGTGGCATATGTGGCCCACTATTTTGAATGAAAAGCGTCACATGTCGACACCCTTGTGGTGTGGTACACACAATGATACATAATTGTGGTACACACAAGCCGCTCTGATTATGAGAGCCCAAATTATTCTCATGCATTAATTATTAATTATCTTAAAAAAGAGTTTTAATAGATTCATTTTGAAATGCAAAAATAGAAAAAGATAATTGCACATAGAAAGAAATGAACCGCAAATAGTTGGACGCAGGAAGTATTAATTACGAGAGTAAATCTTAATTCTTCCACTCAATGTATATAACAATGATCACGAACCAAATTAGGAACAATTAACATGAAAAAAACCATGCATGCAAATGAACGCAGTTGGGAGACGGCCGGTCTAACACGGCATCACATCTTATTTATTTAATTTAACATTAATACATGCAACAGATAATTAGATTCTCTACATTGTTGCTTCTTGATACAGTTAAACCTTAATAAAGTAATAATCTTGGGAACGAGAAAAAATATTCATTTAACGAGGTTATTACTTTATCGAACATTATTTTAGTGCATTTGACCCATATCGGGATCGGAATAAATTATTATCTTAGTGAGATTATTGCTTTATCGAATATTTTTGCATTCGAATTGCAATTTATTTAAAAGTTAACAACTTTAAAAATTCGAGACACTTAGCACATTTTTACGAAATTAAAAAAAAAATTAATATTATTGTATTCGAAATGCAAATTTTTTAAAAGGATTAACCTTTAAAAATTCTAGAGACTTTACACATTTTTTCTTACATGAAAAAATATTATTATTTTTATGATAATAAATTATTATTTTTTCATTCGAATTGCAAATATTTTAAAGGGGTTAACATTTGAAAATTCTAGAGACTTTGTACTAATTTTCTAATTTGAAAAAAAAAATTATTCTTTTTGCATTCGAATTGCAGATTTTTTAAAGGGGTTAAACTTTAAGAATTTGGAGATTTTGCATTATTTTTTATATATAAAAAAAGATTGTTTATTGTGCGTTCGAAATGAAATTATTTTAAAGAGGTTAACCTTTAAAAATTCTTGAGACTTTTCCCAATTTTTCTAACTTGAATTTTTTTTTATTATTTTTGAATTCGAATTGCAAATTTTTTAAAGGGTTAACACCTTTAAAAATTTGGAGACTTTTGCACAATTTTTTTTATATTAAAAAAAGAATATTATTTTTGCATTCAAATTGCAAATTTTTAAAAGGGATTAACTTTTAAAAATTGGGAGACTTTTGCACAATTTTTTATATAGGAATAAAGATTTTAGTTTTGGCATTTGAATTGAATTTTTTTTAAAGGGATTAACCTTTAAAATTATGGAGACTTTTGCACAATTTTTTATATATGAAAAAAGATTATTGTTTTGGCATTCCAATTGCAAATTTTTAAAAAGGGTTAACCTTTAAATATGTGGAGACGTTTGCACAATTTTTTATATATGAAAAAAGATTATTATTTTGACATTCGAATTCAAATTTTTTTAAAGGGGTTAACCTTTATAAATTTGGAGACTTTTGCATAATATTTTTTATATGAAAAAAGATTATTGGTTCTGCATTCGAATTGCAAATATTTGTAAAGGGGTTAACCTTTAAGAATTTGGAGGTTTTGCACAATTTTTATAAATAAAAAAAGATCATTCTTTTGGCATTCGAATCCCAAATTTTTTAAAGGGGTTAACCTATTTTGAGACTTTTGCACAATTTGTATGTATATAAAAAGATTATTATTTTAGCCTTCGAATTGCAATTTTTTTAAAGGGTGACACCTTTAAAAATTTGGAGACTTTTGCACATTTTTTTCTAACATGATTTTTTTTATTATTTCTTGCATTCAAATTACAAAATTTTCAAAGGGTTTAACCTATAAAAAATTTAGACTTTTACACAACTTTTATATATATGATAAAAGATTATTATTTTGACATTCGAATTGCAAATTTTTTAAAAGGAGTTAACCTTTAAAATTTTTGAGATTTTGCCCAATTCTTTATATATGAAAAAAGATTTATTCTTTCATTCAAATTTTTAATATTTTAAAGGGGTTAACATTTGAAAATTCTAGAGACTTTGCACTAATTTTCTAATTTGAAAAAAACTATTCTTTTTATATTCGATTTGCAGATTTTTTAAAGGGGTTAAACTTTAAAAATTTTAAGATTTTGCCCAATTTTTTATATATACAAAAATGATTATTATTGTGCATTCGAAATGCAATTATTTTAAAGGGGTTATAACCTTTAAAAATTATTGAGACTTTGCCCAATTTTTCTAAATTGAAAAAAATTTATTATTTTCGAATTGCAAATTTTTTAAAGGGGTTAACCTTTAAAAACTTGGAGACTTTTGCACAATTTTTTTATATGAAAAAAGAATTTTTTTTTTTTTGCATTCTAATTGCAAATCTTTTAACGGGGTTAACCTTTAAAAATTTGGAGACTTTTACACAATTTTTTATATAGGAATAAAGACTATTATTTTGGCATTCGAATTGAAATATTTTTAAAGGGGTTAACTTTTAAGATTTTTGAGACTCTTGCACAATTTGTTATATATTAAAAAAGATTATTGTTTTGGCATTCGAATTGCAAATTTTTTAAAGGGGTTAACCTTTAAAAATTTGGAGACTCTTGCACAGTTTTTGAGAATTTTGTCCTCAAACTTCTTTTTTTTGTTTTTTTACCCTCAACTCCTTGTTTTTGCGATTTTAGTTCTACCGTTAGATTTTCCGTCAATTTAACCGTTAATTCAATTTTTTTAAAAAATAAAAATAAAAAATCAAAAGGGCAAAATCGGAATTTTTATTTGCACGGACCAAAATTACAAATAAAAAATGATTTGGGACCTATTTAGCAAAATAAAACTGTTTAAGGACTGATTTCACAAATTTTAGATAAATAAGCTAATTGCTTCGTATCGACGAGATTTTGCATTAAATATTTGATTTTTCATATAACTTTATTGCTTCGTATCAAATATAAGCTAACGAAGATTTCGTACCAATATAAACAACATTTAATACGAAATGCAAAATATATATTGTGAATTAATCATTAAAAAACAAAGTTATTATCACCCAAAATATATATTGTGAATCCGCAATTGAATCCGCAAACGAAGATTTTGCATTAAATATATATTGTGAATCCGCAATTGATGCGCTCGCTGACGAATTGCGAAGGAGGCCGACGACGAAGAACATTCCCTAGAGCTCGCAGCGGAAGAGGAAGTGGGAGACGAATCCGCCGAAGCTGATGAACATGGGGACGAGGTAGATCCAGGCGAGGAAATGGCCGAGCTGATCATCGCGCTGGTAGCGGACGTGAGTTATGGTTACGGCCTTCAATGGTAAAATTACGAATTAAATGAAAAATTACGAATTAAATGTTTTTTATAACATATTATTCATCGTAAAATACGAACTGACACATATTTTCCTCGTATTCATGTTATTTTGAAGTAAATATTATGCTCTAAATTGTTATTTTGAAGTAAAATTTTTTTTGTGATTATAGCTTTATTTTTTAATGGTTAATTCACAGTAATATTTTGCATTTCTAATTAAATGTTGTTTATATTAGTACAAAGTCTTCGTTAGCTTATATTTGATACGAAGAAATAAAGTTATATGAAAAATCGAAAATTTAATGCAAAATCTCGTCGATACAAATCAATTAGCTTATTTGTCTAAAACTTGTGAAATCAGTACTTAAACTATTTAATTTTGCTAAATAGGTCCCAAATAATTTTTTATTTGCAATTTTGGTCCATATAAATAAAAATTTCGATTTTGCCCTTTTAATTTTTTATTTTTTAAAATTAAAATTGAATTACCGTCAAAATTGACGGAAAATTTAACAATAGGACTAAAATCGCAAAAACAAGGAGTTGAGGGTCAAAAAAACAAAAAAAAAATTGTTTGAGGACAAAATTCGCAAAAACGCGAAGTTTGAGGACTATTTTTGCCAATTTGCCTTTTTAAAATGAAAAAAATATTGTTTTAGCATTCTAATTGCAAATTTCTTAAAAAGGTTAACCTTTAAAGATTTGGAGACTTTTGCACAATTTTTTATAAAGGAATAAAGATTATTATTTTGGCATTCGAATATAAATTTTTTTAAAGGGGGTTAACCTTTAAAATTTTGGAGACTTTTGCACAATTTTTTATATATGAAAAAAGATTATTGTTTTGTGTTGGGTTATGAGTCAGTGGTTGATTTTAATCATCACTTAGAGGGTACTTTGTTTTATTTATTAGTAGTTCTTGTAATAGAACTTGTCTGTTTATCGGTAATGGGGGAAATAATAGTGATTTAGTGCTATGGAATTGAAGATCCCAAAACCTGTCTTGTACCCTTAGTGTAGTGTCTTTCGGACTAAATGATGTAATAGGCTAGACTGTTCTTATTTTCATTATCTGTTTTGTCTAAGTCCTGTAAGGGGTATTTGTTGGTCTGAACTTCAGTAGGAAGTTACATTCCAGAACCCCATGTCATCAGTTGTAAGAGCTCGTGTTCTCAGGTCTCCAGCAGACTCCACATCAGTAGAAGAATTATCATCAGCTGACCCTCCAGTAGAAGAACACGGAGACGAGCTCGGCACCTTCGTAGTCATCGCTGACTACACAGTCAGTAGAAGATCCTTTATCAGCAGACTCAGACGAAGAAGACAGTGATCGTGTCAGATCTACTGTATCCGATAGGAAACGACCTGACTTTTAATATATATTTCGAAAGTCAGCAGAAGATCATACGAGGATAAGTGAGAGTCAACTCAGATGAAGACTGATTGATGAGTCGATTTCGTACCTAATTATTTCTGTCCGAAAGTGTCTCTTAACCGTGCGGGCGAGACATATTTGTTGGCGTTATGCGAGAAATGGGCTGATTTGGCGTGACACTTGGAGATGAGGTGGCGATGCGAATTACAGCTGGAATGTCGATATTTTGAGCGGTTTTTGGCCGAGAAAGGAAGGAGAAAAGAAGAAGGAAAAGAAAGGAAAGAGAGAGGAAGGAAAGAAGAAGGATAAGGAAGGATTAGATATTTCCATATCTATCAAGATCATTTCCTTATCCTACAAGAAACCCTAGATATGATCTAGAGGGTTATATAAAGAAGAGGAAGCACAAAATTTAAAGGACCGGGGGGGGGACAACTCTACACACCGTGCCTACCTTTCCTCAACCTCGAAGACTCATCCTTTTCATTCCGATAAGTTACCGCCGCCGCCGAGCCATTGCCGAAGACAAATCACCGCACCATCGACGAGAAGAACTCAACAATCAAACTTACCGATCCACTTCATGCAGCAGTAGTTTAAGATGATGAAACAAACACTTCTATTTCAGTTTTTCTTATGTTCGAACATTAGTTAATTTCGTTTCTTGCTTTTCATTATTTCGAGAGACCGAGGACTATCGGGACTCTTAATGTAGTTTCAAGTTGTGTTTAAATTCAGTTTGTGTTTAGTTTAAAATTGGTTCGTGTTCGTTTTCAGTTTTTAGTTAGTTAAATTTACTTTAATTTAGTTTTCGTGCATGCTAGGGTTAGGGTTACAAATGGTGCATGTTCTGTTTCGCAGGGTGTCTTATCTGTGCAGTCAGGACGGGTTCATGAGTAGCTAAACTTTTAGTGGTCCGGCAGAATGTAAAACGCACACGTGAACAGTACATGAGGCTTAGGTGCTGATAATTAATCAAAGGGTTTCGGGTTAATTCTGATTTATTTAATCTGGCTAGTAATTTAGGCTTGATCACCCTAGGTTGCCCAGTCTGTAGCTAACTTAGTACTTCCATCGTTTCTCGTGGAACAAGGCTAGGTAAGTAGCAAAATTATTCGAAAGAGTAGTTGGATTAAACCGGTAGGAGACTATTAGATGCCCAACATACGAGTAGGCTCCTATACTAGGCTCCCTTAGTTTGATAAAGTTGTTTAGCTATTAAATCTATTGATTGCCCAACAACGTAGGTTGTAGCTAAATTAGGGAAGTAGCCGTTTCTATGCCCAACATGGCGGTTACCGACTAAGTAAGTGGGAGTGATGATTACGCAGTTTAAGTTACGGTAATCTATAACTAGTTGATCCATGAGATTAATTCATTTTATGTGCCAAGGATTGGAATTACGTGTGTGTGAATATTCTGCTGGACCCATCTCTTATCTGCCTAGTTAAAACAGTTTTATTTCAGTTTCAGTTTTTTGCAATTTATTTCAGTTTTAATAAGTTCTTAGTTTAGTTAAAAACCCAAAACTTGTGTGGTTGCTAACCAAACCCAAGATAAGTAGGAAAATAATATGTCTAGTCCTCCGTTCCCTGTGTTCGATGCCCTGTAAACTATACTGATATAATTCTCTATTTTTGCAGGATTATTTGGTGCAATACAGCGATCACCACTGATGTCAGACAAGTTTCACCTTCCACAAACCTCGACCAATGCGAAGCGGTCTAAGCCTTATCTACTCTGACCAACTAAAGTTGCTCTCATGCACATTGACCAGCTACTCTGCGACATTATTTCGAACATATGGTCGTTTTCCTTGGACGCTTGTGACACGTGGCATCGTCCCCTCCAACGGACAAATTCCTGGGCCACAACTATAAATAGAGAAGCTTTTCCGAGCTCAACGCACGGGATATCAAAGGGATTATACGCTCAAGCATTCAAAACACTCTAGCGCTTTCACGAAGATCCAGCGAAGAACTTGCGTATTAGAATATTCTTAGTTCTTCTCTCTAGAGTTTTTCTTTAGATCCCACTTCTCTATCTAAGCTCCATTGTTATATCCATAGCTTAGAACCTTCGAAGAAGTTCACTTTTTGTGACTGTTCTTATTATAAGAACTCCTTCATAGTTGGAGAACATCCCCTCCCCTTCAAACTTCGGTTTGGATTGTAAAAGCCGCTAAGGACTATAACTTAGAAGGGTCTGTCCAGTGCACAGATACCTTGCTGAGGCTTGCTCAGATTAATCAACAAGACCTCCTGTTCAGCAGGATCGTGGACGTAGGATCTTGCGTATCCGAACCACGTTAAAAATTGCTTGTGTCATCTACTGTTTTATTGCATTGTTTTCAAAGTATCTTACAAACTCATACTTTGCATAAAACATATTTAAAAGTGCACTAGCCAAAACTATTTGGTTTGCGAAAAACACGTTTTCAAATCGAGACGAAGTCTACCGGACCCTACACTAATCCGTACAAAACTCTCCGCCTAAGGATTTAATACTAACAAAAGTCAGTAGAAGAAACTCAGTAGTTGAGTCACTCTGACCCGCGATCAGAAGGTTACTATCTGACACTGTTCATCAGTCGCAATCTACAACTCAACTGTTCTTTGCGTTCGAGAAAAGAAACTTATACTCAGGTGTATTCATCCCCCCCCCCCCCTCTACACCTGACACTCGTCTCCGGACCAATATTTTGGCATTCGAGTTGCAAGTTTCTTAGAGGGGTTAACCTTTAAAAAATTGGAGACTTTTGCAAAAAAAAATTATATATGAAAAAAGATAATTATTTTTTCATTCGATTTGCAAATATTTTAAAGGGATAACACATTTGAAAATTCTAGAGACTTGGCACTAATTTTAAAATTTGAAAAAAAATTATTCTTTTTGCATTCGAATTGCAGATTTTTTTTAAAGGGGTTAAACTTTAAAAAATTAGAGATTTTGCATAATTTTTTATATATAAAAAAAGATTATTATTGTGCATTCTAAATGCAATCATTTTAAAGGGGTTAACCTTTAAAAATTCTTGAGACTTTCCGCAATTTTTCTAACTTGAAAAAAAAGAATTATTTTTGAATTCGAGTAATTGCAAATTTTTTAAAGGGTTAACCTTTAAAAATTTGGAGACTTTTGCACAATTGTTTATATAGGAATAAAGATTATTATTTTGGCATTCGAATAGAAATTTTTTTAAGGGGTTAACCTTAAAAAATTTTGGAGACTTTTGCACAATTTTTTATATATGAAAACAGATTATTGTTTTGGCATTCGAATTGTAAATTTTTTAGAGAGGTTAACCTTTAAAAATTTGAAGAGTTTTGCACAATTTTCTATATATGAAAAAATATTATTATTTTTTCATTCGAATTGCAAATATTTTAAAGGGGTTAACATTTGAAAATTCTAGAGACTTTGCACTAATTTTCTAATTTGAAAAAAAAATTATTCTTTTTGCATTCGAATTGCAGATATTTTAAAGGGGTTAAATTTTAAAAATTTGGAGATTTTGCACAAATTTTTATATATTAAAAAAATATTATTATTGAGCATTCGAAATGCAATCATTTTTAAGGGTTAACCTTTAAAAAATTTTGAGACTTTGGCCAATTTTTCTAACTTGAAAAAAATTATTTTTGAATTCGAATTGCAAATTTTTTAAAGGGCCACCTTTAAAAATCTGGAGACTTTTGCACAATTTTTTTATATTAAAAAATAGTGTTCTTTTTGCATTCGAATTGCACATTTTTTAAAGGGGCTAACCTTTAAAAATTTGGAAACTTTTGCACAATTTTTTAAATAGGAATAAAGATTATTACTTTGGCATTCAATTTGAAATTTTTTAAAGGGGTTAACCTTTAAAATTTTTGGGACTCTTGCACAATTTTTTTATATTAAAAAAGATTATTGTTTTGCAATTCGAATTGTAAATTTTTTAAAGGGAACACCTTTAAAAATTTTGAGACTTTTGCACAATTTTTTAAATATGAAAAAAGATTATTATTTTGAAATTCGAATTCAATTTTTTTTAAAGGGGTTAACCTTTAAAAATTTGGAGACTTTTCCATAATGTATTGTATATGAAAAAAGATCATTGTTTCTGAATTCGAATTGCAAATATTTTTAAAGGGGTTATCCTTTAAAAATTTGGAGATTTTGCACAATTTTCATATATAAAAAAAGATTATTCTGTTGGCATTCGAATTCCAAGTTTTTTAACGGGGTTAACCTTTAAAAATTTTGAGACTTTTGCACAATTTTTATATATAAAAAAAATTATTATTTTGACCTTCAAATTGCATTTTTTTAAAGGGTTAACACCTTTAAAAATTTGGAGACTTTTGCACATTTTTCCAAACATGAAAAAACTTATTATTTCTTGCATTCGAGTTACAAATTTTTTAAAAGGGTTAACCTATAAAAAAATGTAAACTTTTGCACAATTTTTATATATGATAAAAGAATATTATTTTGGCATTCGAATTGCAAAGGGTTAACCTTAAAAAAATTTGAAAATTTTCCCAATTCTTTATATATGAAAAAAAAAATATTATTTTTTCGTTTGAATTGCAAATATTTTAAAGGGGTTAACATTTGAAAATTCTAGAGACTTTGCACTAATTTTCTAATTTGAAAAAAATAATTATTCTTTTTGCATTCGAATTGCAGATTTCTTAAAGGGATTAAACTTTAAAAATTTGGAGATTTTGCACAATTTTTTATATATAAAAATAAGATTATTATTGTGCATTCGAAATGCAATCATTTTAAAGGAGTTAACCTTTAAAATTCTTGAGAGTTTTCCCAATTTTTCTAATTTGAAAAAAAAAAATGTATTTTTGAATTCGAATTGCAAATTTTTTAAAGGGGTTAATCTTTAAAAATTTGGAAACTTTTGCACAGTTTTTTCATATATGAAAAAAGAATATTGATTTTGCATTCGATTGCAAATTTTTTAAAGGGAAGCACCTTTAAAAATTTGGAGACTTTTGCACAATTTTTTATATAGGAATAAAGATTATTATTTTCTCATTCGAATAGAATTTTTTTTAAAGGGGGTTAACCTTTAAACATTTGGCGACTTTTGCACATTTTTCCTAACTTGAAAAAGATTGATTATTTCTTGCATTCTAATAAATTTTTTTTAAAGGGGTTAAACTTTCAAAATTTGGATATTTTGTACTATTTTTTATATATAAAAATGATTATTATTGTGCATTCGAAATGCAATTATTATAAAAATTCTTGAGACTTTGCCCAAATTTCTAACTTGAATTTTTTTTTTATTTTTGAATTCGAATTGCAATTTTTTTAATGGTGTTAACCTTTAAAAATTTGGAGATTGTTGCATAAATTTTTTTATTTGAATAAAGATTATTATTTTTTGATTCTAATTGCAAATTTTAAAGGGCTTAACATTTTCAAATTTGAAAAAAAATTATCGTTTTTGCATTCGAATTGCTGATTTTTTAAAGGTGTTAACCTTTAAAATTTTGGAGACCTTTGCACAATCTTTTATAAAGGTAAAAAAATTATTATTTTGGTATTCGAATAGAATTTTTTTTAAAGGGGTTAGCCTTTAAAAATTTGAAGAATTTTGCACCATTTTGAATATATTGAAAAAAGATTATTTTTTTGGCATTCGAAATGCAAATATATTTAAAGGGGTTAACCTTTAAAATTTTTGAGACTCTTGCACAATTTTTTATTTATTAAAAAAGATTATTGTTTTGGAATTCGAATTGCAAATTTTTTAAAGGGGGTTAACCTTTAAAAATTTGGAGACTTTTCCACAAATTCTTATATATGAACAAATATTATTATTTTGACATTGGAATTTCAAATTTTTTTAAAGGGGTTAACCTTTAAAAATTTTGAACTTTTGCACATTTTTTTTATTTGAAAAAGATTATTATTTTTGCTTTCCGGGTTAACCTTAAAGAATATGGAGATTTTTGCACAAGTTTTATATAGGAAAAAGATTAATATTTTGGCATTCGAATTGATAAATTTTTTTCATATTCGAATTGATAGTTTTTTGAACGGGTTAACTTGTAAAAATTCTAGAGATTTTGTACAATATTTCTAATTTGAAAAAAAATTAACATTTTCAATTCGAATTGATTTTTTTTTTTAAAAGGTCACGATTTAAAGAATTATAAATTTTTTACAATTTTCTATATATGAAAGAAAATCAATCATTTTGTTATTCGCGTTGCAATATTTTTGAAGGGGTCAACCTTTAAAGATTGTAGAGACTTTGCACATTTTTTCTAAATTGAAAAAGAAAGTAATTTCTTTTTTGAATATGAATTGATAATTTATAAAAGGGGGTTACCTTTAAAAATTTGGAGATTTTAAATACTTTTTAGATATGAATTTTTTTTTCTTTTTTGCATTCAAATTGTTAATTATTTACAGTGGTTAACTTTTAAAAATTCTAGAGACTTTGCCCAATTTTTTATGCATGAAAAAAATAATTGTTTTGCTAATTGAATTGAATTTTTTTTAGAGGGTAACCCTTTTAAAAATTCTAGAGACTTTGCCAAATTTTTTGACCTAAATATAGTATTATTTTATCATTCGAATTAATTATTTCTTAAAACCTTTAAATATTTGGAGATTAGCACAATTTTATATATTAAAAAAACATTATTTTGTCATTCCACTTTTTTTAAAGGTTTTAACCTATAAAAAATTTAGAGAAAATTTTCACAATTTTTCTAAACTTAAAAAAAAATATATTATTTTTTCATTTAAAATGACAATTATTTAATGGGGGTTAGACCTTTAAAAATTTTAGACACTTTCACATTTTTTCTAACTTGAAAAAAATTATTTATTTTCGCATTCGAATTGATAAAAGTTCTATAGACTATGCACAATTTTTCTAACTTCAAAATTAATTATTATTTCTGTATTCAAATTTGAAAATAAATTATTATTTCTAGATTTATACTTTTCTAACACTTTAAAAATTTTTATATATTTTGCAAAAAATTTTTAACTTGAAAAAAAAAATCATTTATTTTGCATTCAAATTGATAAAACGACAACAATTGCTAACCTATTTGTCAAGAAGAAATTGAGGACGCTATAAAGAATTAATTGATGATATTTTTTAAAAAGGTTAAGATTTAAAAATTTTGAGATTTTGCTAAAATTTTTGGATATGAAAAAAAATAATTATTTTGGTAATTGAATTGCAAAATCTTTAAAGGGGTTAACCTTTCAAAAAATTTAGAGACTTTGCAGACTTTTTCTAACCTAAAAAAATTATTGTTTTCGCATTCGAATTGATAAATTTTGAAAGGGATTTTACCTCTAAAAATTTGGAGAGTTTGCACAATTTTTATATATGAGAAAAATATTTTATTTTACATTCGAATTGCAAAATTTTGAAAGAGGTTAACCTTTCAAAATTCTAGAGACTTTGGACAATTGTTCTATCCTAAAAAATTTATTGCTTTCACATTTGAATTGATAATATTTTAAAGTGATTAACCTTTAAAAATATGGAGATTTTGCAAAATTGCTTTTATGAAAAAAATAATTATTTTTGCATTTTCATTGCAAAAATTTTAAAGTGGTTAACCTTTAAAAAATCTAGAGACATTGCACAATTTTTCCAGCCTAGAAAAATTATTATTTTTGCATTCGAATTGATAAATTTTTAAAGGGGTTAAACTTTAAAAATTTGGAGATTTTGCACAATTTTTTTATGGAAAAAACTACTTATCTTGGTATTTGAATTGGAAATTTTTAAAGCGGCACCTTTAAAACCTTGGAGATTATGCACAATTTTTTATATATGAAAATAATTATTATTTTGGCATTTGAATTACAAATTTTTTAAAGAGGTTAACATTTAAGAATTTATTAAATTCTTGGAGATTTTACACCATTTTTATAAAGTGTTAAATTTTGTAAATTTTTTTCTAAATGAAAAAAATTATTATTTCATTTTGGATATTGAAATATTTTAAAGGAGTTAAGCCTTTTAATTTTTGGTGATTTTACATCATTTTTATAAAATGGTAAATTTTGTACGATTGTTTTATAATTTAAAAAAAATTATTATTTCCTTTCGGGGATTTGAAAATTTTTAAGGGGTTAACTTTTTGTAGATTTTACACCATTTGCATAAATTAGTAGATTTTGTACAATTTTACTATACTTGAAAACAATTATTATTTTGCCATTTGAATTCCAAAATTTTAAAGTGGTAAACTTTTAACTTTTTGGAGATTTCACATTATTTTTATAAAATGATAAATTTTGTATGATTTTTTATATTGAAAAAAAAATTATTATTTCTTTTTGGGAATTGACAATTTTTAAAGGTATCAAACCTTTAAAATTTGGAGATTTTAAGCCATATTTATATAATCGTAGATTTTCTACAGTTTTAATATACTTGAAAAAAAAATTATTATTTCCACATTTGAATTCAAATTATCTTAAAGGGGTTAACCTTTAAAATTTTGAAGATTTTACACTATTTTTATAAAATCTTAAATTTTTTGTACAACAATACTTGAAAACAAAATTATTATCTCCCCATTTAAATTCAAATTTTTTTAAAGGACCTTTAGAATTTGGAGATTTTACAATATTTTTATAAAATAGTAGGTTTTCTACAATCTTACAATACTTGAAAACTATTTTATGATACTCTAAGACCCCGTTTGGTTATCAGGTAAGTAAAGTTGTTAGGGCATATGATTACAAGGAAATTGATTAAGGAAAGTAAAATTACTGAGAAATTTGATTCTGTTGAATATGATTCTAAACAAAGCAGGTTACTTGCACTTGTTTGGTTGATAATAGGAAATGTAAAATTATATTATCAAGAGTATGAATAAAATATCTTTATCATCAATTATTTATTAGTTGTTATATTATTAATTCATAAATATATTAAAATCACCCAAAATATTATTATTAATAGTTTTTTATTATATAATTTATGATTAAATATTCAAAATATTTAGTTAAATTTTTTTTTTAATATTAATAACAAATTCTTAATAATAATAATAAGTATTAGTTAAAAATATATATTTTTAAATTAATAACATCTTTAATAAAATAATAATATAATAATAACTTATTAAAGTATTCACTTATTTTAATAATAATATTTCTCAGGATAATAATAAGATTATTTCAGAAAAATAATAGTTATTATATTGTTATTATTGTTCATAAATAAATAATACTCCATAAAGACATAAATGAATTAAATATTTGATTATTTTATAAAAAAATAATAACTACAAATTAATAATATTATAATTTAATAATATAAATTATTATTCTATTTTTAATAAAATCACTTTCCTTGTACCAAGGAAAATGAATGCCTATTTTGAACAAGGAAAAAGAATCCACTTCCTTATAACTAGGATTATGATTAATTTCCTTGTATTTTGCTAAAACTGAACCTACATATAATTTTAAAATTTTGGAATCAAATTATTTTTTTACACTATCAAACATAGGATTTTAACAATTTAGAATTAAATTACTTTCTTCATGCAGAATCATTGCCAACCAAACGAGACTTAAATGTTACCAATAAAATGAATGGTGGTTTTGAGAAGGAAAAAATAATTTATGTACGATTAATCTTAATTAGGGTGTTCCGAACTAAGAGTGCCTCCGATGGGAGGTTTGAACTTGTTAAACATTGGAGTGAGTGTGAGGAATAGGAGTGTGCAAAAAAAAACGGGTTCCCGCACCTGTACCCGTACAGTTTGGGTATTTCCCGTTCGGGTCGGAAAAAACGGGTACGGGTACCCGTTTCGCGGGTACCTGCAAAAAAACGGGTACCCGCAAAAAACACGCGGGTCGGGAACAGGAATGGGTATTAGCCGGCCAAACCCGTTCCCGAACGGGTATCTGCAATTAATTATTTTTTATTAATTTAATAGCCTATTTCCTAATTTATCAAATTCAAACCCGTTAGCCCCATTTGCCCAAACCCTAATTCTACTCCACCTCCACGTTTCGACTTTGCACAGCAGCACAACACCACCCACTCTGCACAGCAACACAACACCACCCACCAGCCACCTCCACGTTGTTGTGACTGTGCGGCGCCGGCGACGAAACTCCTGAGTCCCGCCACCAAACTCCCGCATCGATTGGACTCCACTTCTATCTCGAATCTGTTTTCTTCTTGCTTGCCAATTGTCATCTTTGTTTTCCCTCTTTGTTATCTAAGCTCGCTAAATAAGGAAAAAATCTAGCAACGGTAAATCTAGATCCGAAGTCCAAGTTCTCGCGATTGTCTTTCGATTTTCAATTAGGTAAGTATATTTATTTGCTCCGTTCATGACTCCTAGTATTTCCATCAGATTAGTACTTTTTTTTCCATCTTCCATTTGGTAGTATTCTGTTGATGGGTATGTTATTTTACATTTCTATGATAATTGAGTGGAATTGAACTGTGGGTGGAATAGTTTATTGGGATTGAGATTTTTGTTGATATCTTCTTGTTGTGTCGTGCAGGTACTCCTGCTCCCGTCCCGTACCCGCGTGCGAGTACCCGCTCTATGCGGGTCGGGTAACGGGTAGTAAAATTCATTTCCCGCAGGCGCGGATACCCGTCCCGCGCCCACCCCTAGTGAGGAAGGTGACATGGCAAAGCCAACTCTTTAAATAAAGAGTTGGCCTTTTCGATTTTGGAGCTCTGATGTGCGTAGCGCATGCACGCACGCTGCTACGTAATTGGGTCGTGCGTTTCACGCGCCCTTGAGTGGCACACGACATCAGGGGCGGAGCCAGGATCTTACGGTGGGGTGGGCTGGAAAATAAATACTTCTATCATATAATATATATATATATATATATATATATATTATATTTATATGTTACCATTTTCCAAAAGACCAAAATTCAATATAATTAGAAAATAAAGCATGAAAATTTGAAAATACAAATGAACTAGAAAAACAAAACAAAAAAAATGAAATGAACTTGCTAAAAAAGAGGGGAAAAAAAGAGAGAGGAAGAGACAAAAATAGGAGTTAGAGAAGAATGTGCGAAACTATAAAAGGAATTAGAAAAAAAAAATGGAGAAATTAGAAAAAAAAATGGGAAAGAAATTAAATAAGAATTAAGGAGAAAAAACAAAATACGGCTGGAAAAAAAATGAAAGAAAATCATTAAGAAAGTTTAAAAGTGTGAAACAAATAAAAAAATAAATAAGAGAAACAAAAGAAATAAATAAAAGAGTATTAAAAATTAAGTACAAAGTAATAAAAGAAATTAAAGGAAAATAATAGTTGAATAAGGGAAACAAAAGAAATAAATAAAAGAGTATTAAAAACAAAGTACAAAGTAATAAAATAAATCAAAGGAAAATAATAGTAGTAAAAAACTATAATAGAAAAGAAGCAAGTTTGTTAGGTATCAAAGGAAAATAATAGTAGTAAAAAATATAATAGAAAATAAAAACAAAGTACAAAGTAATAGAAGAAATCAAAGGAAAATAATAGTAGTAAAAAATATAATAGGAAAGAAGTTATGTATCAAAGGAAAATAATAGTAGTAACAAAATATAATAGAAAAGAAGCAAATTTGCTAAGTTTATGATTCGAAGTCGGGTCAACTAAAGAAACCCCGAGCATATTTACCACTAGGCTAAACAAGCGAATCATGATTAATGTTAGCAATAAATATATTTCTATACAATCTGCACTGGGTTGGAGCCCAGTGCAGCTAACCAGTAGATCCGCCCATGCGCGACATTAAATATGGCGATGAGGCAACCAGCATTTAATTGTGTTTATTCACAATATGACAAACGGATTACAATTATCATCACAATAATTATCATTAATTATCATCTCATTCAAACTTATTAATTATCATTTCATTAATTATCATCTTATTCTAACTCATATAATTATCATTAGAATCTCATTATTATCCAAATAATTAATAATCTATTTTGGTGAAATTATAATAATTATCATCTCCTTTATTATTATCCAAATAATTAATATCAAAATGTGTTATTTATCCTGTGAAGGATTCAATTTCCTGCAGATCATAATTTCCGACTGAAATCAAAATTCTGAACTTTTTTTTATTTTTTGATGAGTTTTTAAATTTATTATACAAATATAATAATTTATTATAAGATTTATACATATTATGAATAAACATAGTGAGTATATAGATATAGATATAAATATATAGACAAATAATTGTGTGTATATAGCAGTGAGACCCATAAAAAGTTGAGTGTTTAGGATTGGAGTGAAAAATATTAAAAAGTTAATGGATTTGAAAAGATGATGTAGCGAATAAAAAGTTGGGGAAATGGGTTTATGATTAGAGTTACCATAAGTGTGCAGTTGAGATTTAGTGGGTTTTTCAATTACTAACCATTTTTAAATTATTAATGATTAAAATATTAGATTTGGTGGATTAAATGTAACCATAGAAAATTGACCTTTTGGATGTATTATCAAAACAAGTTGAAATATACTATTTCGCTACCACACGTTTTTTGTGTGGGAAAAGTTTCGGCGCTGGAGCTGCCAAATTGCCACATCATTTCCACATTTTTAAATTTATCCCTCAGTTGCATTTCTGTCGATCACATCTACCACACCTCTCTCTATATAATGATTAAATTTCACATTTATTTTAAGTTTGCAAACTCTCCTTCCTGCATTTACAGACACTATTTTCTCTCTCTATTTCTTGCATCATCCGATCGTTGCAAGAATAGAGTGTTAAATCAAGATTGGTGATATTCTGGGATTGCAACGATTTAGATTTAGAGGTGAGTAACTTTTGATTTATATGCAGATTTCGTTTTATGAATTTCAAAGATCTAGAGATTTTGTTTTTATTTTATTTTTTAAAAAAAATTCGATCATGATGCGTTTGAATGATAATGATGGATCAGATTACATGCATGAGATTTCTCTGGAATTAAAAATGAATGGCGCATTGCCGATTCCACCTCCATTGCCTTCTCGGGAAAAAGGGTTGCTAAAGATTGGAAAGAATTGCTGGTATAATTCAGCACTGGATCGTCTTTTCGATGAAGGATATCGAGCTGATGTCTTAATCTTGACCGACGATGGTGGCGAGATCTACGCGCACGCCAGTATTCTTGTGAGTTGTTTAATTACGGAGCAGTTTGTATGTACCACTTTCGTATACCCTTGTGTGTATCACACTACAAGAGTATTGACATATGACATTTCATAAGGGTATATGAAGGTGGTACACACAAGCTTTTGTCGATTAATTCACACAAAACAATATTACTAATATTGATGACCAATTATCTAATGATTGTGAATGTAGGGGATTGCTTCTCCAGTCTTCAAGGCTATGCTCACAAGATTAAAAGGCCGTAGACCGCGACCGATCTCAATTCGCGGAGTTCCACCGGAGGCAGTTGCTGTTTTCATCCGGTTCTTGTATTCATCTCGGTACGTATTTCTACTCCCTTTTAAATAAATACTGCGGTAACTGAAGGTTTACCGATTTCTGCAGCTACGAAGAAGAAAAGATGAAGGAATATGCACTGCCGCTGCTGGTTCTGTCGCATGCATATGCTGTTGGGCAATTAAAGCGTGTCTGCGAGTGTTGGCTCGAGGGGAGATTGATTAACACCGAGAACGCGGTCGACATCTTTCAGCTTGCTTTGCTGTGTGATGCTCCGAGGCTCAGCATCATCTGTTATCGATTCATCGTGTCGAACATCAAGGCTGTTAGAGCGACGGATGGATGGAATGACATGAAGAAGAGCCATCCACACCTAGAGAGGGAAATACTCCAGTCTTTGGCTGATGAGGACGCTGTAAGTAATCTAATTACATTCTTGCATGTACGCTTTCTTTTGAACCCAAACCAATGAATCCAACACTTGTCGTCGTCCTGCAGAGTCGTAAGCGCAGGAAGAGGAAGGAGAACGAGAGGAGAATGTACATGCAGCTATACGAGGCGATGGAAGCCCTGGTTCACATATGCAAAGATGGGTGCCGGACTATTGGTCCACACGACAAGGTCTTACGGGACGATGGAGCCCCCTTGTGGGTACGCGGCTTGTAAGGGCCTTGAGGCGCTTGTTCGCCACTTTGCTGGGTGTAAGATGAGAGGCCCCGGCGGGTGCGTCCATTGCAAGAGGATGTGGCAAATCCTGGAGTTGCATTCTCGTCTCTGCGCAAATTCTGATGATTGTAAAGTACCTTTGTGCAGAAACTTTAGGCAGAGGAGAAGGAAACAAAACAAGAGAGAAGATGTTAGATGGAGAATTCTGGTGAAGAAAATTGTGAGATCAAGGAGTATAACTGGAGCCCCTTTCTTCTCATTGGATGATTAGAAGTACATACATGGATGTAATTTCTTTATTTTATTTACTTCAAGAGACCATTTCTCAAAATTACTAGCTGCATATACAAGCCATATTTGACCTACACAAGCCATATTCTACCTCAAGTATTCTACCTCAAGTACTGAAACTGTTTTGATAAACAACCGTTTTCAAACAAACTGAATCGGGTTTATACTTTTCACACGCTATTAAACGCTACTGAATTCTGACAGTAAGTCAGCTAGCAGAGCTCAGCATCTTCAGTCACTCTGTCCACGCGATCAAGAACAGTTTGCTTGGTCTGCTGAATTCATTCAGTAGACATCTTCCGTCTATCAGACTGTTCGCGTTTTAGTTTGAAAAAGGTTTTCAGGTGTATTCACCCCCCTCTATACCTGAATATTTGACCCTATGCGCTGCGGATTCCTCGTCATCAAAAAAAAAGAATGCATTTGAAAAGAATTATCATTTTGGCGTACTCATCTTGGATAATTGCTATACATGATGGTATCTATCGAGCACCGGCAGCGACGCAGTTGCTGGCATTCTGAAAGATCTCCCTGCACCCACAGTTGCTCTATCATGCATCCTCCCCACGTCTTTGCACACGTTATCCAGTATCGACAGAAAGTCTCGCACAATCACGAAGATTCTGAAAGGATGGGCCTCCTCTTTTGCAGCATCTCCATGAAAATACTCTGTTACCTCCTTCACTAGTGACAGAGTCTCTCTCTCTTCAGCCTTAATTCTCGTGATTTCCTCGCTAGCTTCCTTGAGAAACTCTTCCATTGAATCGAAGAATCTTCCCTGTCCGCTCTGCCTCTCGTACTGCATTACCAATCTCACCTTATCGAGTCCCACTTCAAGCTTAGATACATAGCTGCTCAATACATCTGAGTCCATCCCTGCTGCCTTCTTCACGTTGCCGATCTCTTTACTCAACCCGGACACAACTTGCAATCCTTGCTTCTTAAACTCCTCTTCCTTATTCGTCTGACTTTGTCTGGCTGGACCTTCCGACCTGATCATCTCTTGGACGACAAAGTGAAGCAAGGTTGTTTGACCATCCGTTCCTTTCACATCAACTAACTTTAGCAATGTTTCCAGCTTGAAGGCTCGCGCATCACCGCGATTAGTTCCATCGTTCATGCGGTTCCCTGTCCTTAGAACAGCTTCTAGGAGTTTAAGGAACAGGCGGCTATTCTTCAACTCTTCACTTGCTTCCTGCATGGTTGTACGACGTTTTGCATTAATGAATGACCACAGAATCTATATCTAAATGAGATGTTCCGACTTACCTCTAGTGTTTGAAATGAGTTTCTCAAGTAGGCTACTTCGGCGTGGAAGTTGGCTCTATAAAGCATGGCCTCCACTCTTTTGAAGGCGAACGGAATATCAAGAATTGTCTTGAGGAATCGCTCTGCGGGTCCCAGTTTCGAGATCTCGCCCTTGCAGTCTTTAAGTTTGATCTCTTCCTCTTTGGTTGGTGCCATCTTCACCAGAGTCTCCAAGAGATCAGGACCCAATCCCTCGGGGTTTCCTACACCATTAAATCAACATATCATGACCATCCATCAGGATATGGCTCTTGCCTCACTCACTGATTAAGCACTCATATGTTTTACTGTTTAATCAAGATGATCATATACTCTATTTCTCTCTAAAAACATCGTACGACACGAACAGAGTCACTACGATAAGATGGCAGCAGAGACATGAACATGAATCATTAGGGATGATGAAGGGCTGATTAAAATCTCTCTCATGCATACAACTTGAATTCAGAATGCTCTCTCTTATGATCTAAATTTCCATTATGAATTCACTTGTATAACTACATACCATCTAGGAGTGCTTCAGCAACCTCTTCTCTTGTCACATTCAATGCACGCAATAGGATAGCGAGGTTTTGGGATTTCTTTGGATCCAACACTCTTATCTCCGGCTCCATGGCGGGTAGACCCGACTTTTTACTTGCTTCGTTAGGAACGGAATTGGCAGAGTTGCATCCGAAAAGTGATTCCATGGCGTCCTCATTCAACCTGCAGCACCCACAATCATCATCATATCCATAAAGAAATTATTCACATTTGAACCTCCTCATATATATATATGTTTAACTTACTGGAAGGAACTCGAGTTCAACTGATCCCAGACCGTGACTCGGTCAGAGGTGGCACGTACTTTATCCCAATGCAGAGGCTTCAACTTCGGTCTTGATCCATGCAGCTTGTCCTCTGTCGATTTCTTAGTAGGACTCTTCGGCTGTGGTTTTATGATCACTTCATCCGAAACTGGTGAAGGTCTATTATGCTTTTGCACATCTCCAAACTTCATCAACTGAGGCGGAGGAGGTGGCGGTGGTGGTGCGGGTGGAACTGGAGTCGCGGGTTCATAATTGCTTATTGATCGGAGCCGCGCCATATCCGGTGGCGGTGGGGGTGGTGGGAATTTGGTCCTTTTGGGAGTGTATGATAGTGGCTTGCTAAGCCCCAACAAAGAGTTTGCTGCTGGTGGTGGAGGAGGAGGAGGAGAAGGCGGCCGCTTAATTGAGGGGATTATGACAGGCGGAGACGATGCTGAGAGGCGGGACTTTGGTGAAGTTCTCTTCGAATGAGGGGGAGCGAGGCGATCATCTGCCCTGGTCTGATGATTGATCTGGCTGATTGTATTGTTGCTATTCCGGTGACTGTTTCGTGAACAATGTGAATCATTACTCATAGATGAACCTTGTGGAGTGTAGAAGTTGGTTTCGTGACTACTCTCGTCGTCGTCCGAAGAGGAAACCGGCGGCGGCGGGGATGCTATGCTCGGAGGCTTCGTCAATGGCGGCAGCGGCTGAAGGTCGGGACTCGGCCGATAACGGTTGGATCTTTTGCCAGAATTCAGTTTCCGGTACGGCGAGGCGGTTGCATCATTGGCCTCGCTCGCTATACTCGTGGCGGACGGCTCCACCGTGCCAATGTATAGGAATGTCGACGGTGGCAGTACTCTTGATTCGTCATTCATTCTCCCACCGACAAGCTTCCCAGACTCAGTCCGGTGCTTGATGCGGCGCTTGTTGAGATAGAACACCATTGCCGACAACAGCGCCAGCGACATTATCGCCGACGAAATTGCGATGGCCGCTTTCTTAATTAAATTGGATTGCTTGGGTGCCGCTGCCGTGCTGCTGCCGCTGCTGGTCGTTGACGGTGGCGTTTGCTCTACCGCCGGTCCATTCGGAAGCTCGTGGAAGAATGGCTGGTCTTGGTCCGGACTCGGCGGCGGCAGCGGTTTAGGCTGAGGCGGCGGCGGCGGAGATGTGGTGTATGGGAATAGAGGCTGGTGCAGGATCCTTCTGTTGTCTTCATCAATGAAATCTTGAAATTTGGAGCCTGCAACAAATGATATGATCAAGAAGGTGCTAATGATATAATTAGCTTTCATTGTGGGGGAGGGTGAGCTCTCTTATGTTCTTGTCTCTCACCTTGCACTTCTCTGGGCTTTGGTCATTAATTCTCAGTGGTCACCAATTTTGTGAAGAGAGAGAGAGAGAGAGAGAGAGGGAGAGGCTGTAAAGAAGAAGCTTCTTTGTGCTGCGAGATCTAGATGCTCTCTTTCTCTCTCTCTCTCTCTCATTCCGTCTGCAGCCGCACTTTTTCCCTATAAATATTTTAGAGTATTTTAGACGTGGAAAGTTTAATTTTATATTGGAAAGTAGCGTATACATGTTAATTTAGTAAAATCGAGCATCACATGGGTTGTGGTTGGAATGATTCTTTTTTCGTGCTTTTGGAAATAAATAGGGGATGACTATGTTATCAAAACCGGCGCGGCCCGGCCGGTTCAACCGCGACCCGATGATAAATTCGAGCCGAGCCAGTCAAAAATTCATTTTTTTCATTTAACCTGGTCCGACTTGATAGACCCGACCAGTTGAATCGGTAACCAGGATCGATTAACTCATTTGAGACTCGGTCATAATTAAAAAAATTAATAAAAATATTAGTTGTTGAGATAAATTTATCTTAATATTAGTTTTCATCTTGTTAAATTATTTTTTATGTTTATTAGCAATATTAAAATACTATTTTTATATAACTTATATATTTGTATCATTATGATATCATACTAAGTTGATTCACCTGTTCGACAGGTCCAACTAGTTGAACCACATTTTTTCAGGTCGATGATCGGATCGATTATGATAACATAGGGGGATGATGAGTACGTAGTGCTTGGGCTCAAGGACCACGTTGCTCTCTCTATCTTTTTTGTCCAAAACAATTTGATTTTATCTTATCGCCATTTTGATGCCTTTCGTGCTCGCCGAGGCCGACACTTTTTTTAGAAAAAAAACTCATCAGATATTACTTTTTATTTTTTTTATAATTCTCTTCCCACTGTTGTATTTTGCAATAATTTTAACATCGATCTGCAGTGTCGTGCAGTCATGATGCCACCATCTTCTTATATGTAACAAGTATATAAACAATTTATGTAAATATTAAAAAGTTTATGCAAATATTAAACAATAAAAAGTAAAAGGGGAGGAAAAAGGAAAAAAGTAAAGTATATACTTTGAGGAAAAGGAAGAAATTAGATATCGAGAGTGAAAATAAAAAGGAAGATTTCCCATGGGCACAAATTTAAGATAACAAATGCGAGTAATTGTCCCATGGAATAGTGTAGCGGTGAAGATGGGTACCTGGCCAAATTCCACCGATAACACATTAAGGGTTGGTAATTGCGAGTAGCATACCGAAAACTGAATATACTACTAATACTATTCCATCTTTTCGGTATGTTGTACGTTCACGATATACCATACAATATTATTATACTGAATGTTTTGTTTACCATATAATTAAATATATTGTACTTCCACGGTATAGTGAATTATTATTATATCGGATTTTTAGGATTCATCAAATATACTTCAGTACGTAAAAATCCATACTATTACACCATCTATCAAGAATTACAATTAATATCAATAATTTCAGTATTCATTCAATACAAAAACACTATACATCGTATTTTCTAGATATTCTTTCCTCCTCGGCTCATGCATGCCTTATTGTAAGTTCATTTTATTAATACTTAGTTACACACTATCCTTGTAGTAACAATAATTATATTTGTGGCGTGGAGGTGTAATTTAAAAAATATATATTTAAACATAACATGAGAAGGTACCAAAATCATTTAAAGGCAAATACCGAAATTGACGTGCCCCCTAAGAATCATTCATCCATATTTTCTTTAACAGCACCTAAATCATATATTATGTCTCCAATTTCCATAAATTCTAAAGCAAATACAAAGATCAAGTGCAAGTTAGGTGATTTGATGAGTAATTATGACAAAACCAAATAATAATTTCGAGATTTTATTAATTGTGATTTTTCACATTATTGATCGCTTGTTGGTTAAGTATTACAGTGTGTATTATATAAGAATAGAAAGAGGAAGCCAAAGATGTACTCGTGATTCCCACTCCAACATAATGACATGAAGGTGGATACGCCTTGTATGTTAGACTACGGTTAAACGCTTGATAAAATAATAACTATGGGATCTAGGAAAAATATTCATTTAATGAGGTTATTACTTTATCGAATATTATTTTAGTGCATTGATCCATATTGGGACTAAAAAAAATTATTATCTAAACAAGATTATTACTTTATCGAATATTACTTTATAGAGGTTTAACTGTACATTATATTCCAGCCCATAAGTAAAAGAAGTGGAAACCCGACAAGAATCACAAACCACAGCAAGATTAATACAGTATTTGGATATGATATTAACCGAATACCATATCGCAACTGACGGTATTGGGATACCGAAATATCAACTTTTAATACACGAGATGTGTATCGGTGTCAAGATTGTACTATGAAGTGGTATTTAGTATAATCGATACCGAATACCGTATTCACCGATATACCGATATTGACTAATGGGGTGTTCGGAATAACTTCTGCTCACATCTTATAGTTGTAGTTTTGGTGTTTAGGAACTCAGCTTTAAACTCCAGCTTCTCTATTGTGGTACAAATTTTAGAGCTTTTTCATAAGCTGCGAATTGACAGTTTCAACAATTTCTACTTACAGTTTATGGCATCTAATTTTTTTATGAACAAATTATCTTCAATAAAATTATTTAATTTCGATTATAACCTTTTAACCTTAAAGAAAAATTACAGATTTCACATTACCCATCAACACAAATTCGAGACTTGTCTTAAATAATGAAAAATATCAATTATATAATATAATATGATATGATATAAATTTATTAATTTAATATTTATAATATTATGATCAAAATTATTAAGTATAGAATATGATTAATTTCTCAATTATATTTATTATAAATTACAATGGTTATGTAATATTAGGCAAGATAGACATTTTATTTAAAAAATATAAATAAGCTATTGCTTTCGACAACATTTCCAAATACTGTTTTCATTATTTTTAGTAACTTTCAATACTTATTTCCAAACACATATAAATTATCAAATCAATAGCTTAAATCAGCTTTTAACGGTTTAAGACTTATTAATAAACTTCAGGTATTTCAAACACTCTATAATCCCTCCACCGTTCCACGCCCAATCACAAATCTGAAGCTAAAACTAAGTTAATTTGTCCGTACATTTATATATATATTTCTCACTCAACACAAGAGAGTTTAAAAAAAATAATCCCTTCGTTCCGTCCGACTTGTCTTATTTCTTTTCGGCACCGATATTAAGATGAGTGGATGGTTGTGTGTAGATGAGTGCGTGATTATGTGTAAAAAGATAGACCCCACAAAGAAAAAGTGAAAGTTTGTGTAGTATTTATTTTCTTTTTTAATATATAAGACAAATCGTGTGAGACGGTTCGTAAAAGAATACAAAGCATAAGTCGGACTGTACGTAGAAAATAATAATTAAAACAGCTGGACTCAACACAACAAATCCCAAGAAAATGCCGCAAATCCAGAGCGGATGGCCCACATCTTTTCCAACCTTTTAGATACACTCTTTTTACGTATTACGAAATGTTGTTGGGCTTGGGCTTGGGCTTGGGCTTAGGCCCTGACACCCTTCCCAAAATCCAAGAACAAGTCTAGTCCTTTTGCATTCTCACATTACTTTATTTCTTGTCCTCCAGGCCCCACACTGCTTCTCCAACTTTGTTTGCTAACCCCTAACCAACTTAAGCTTAAAGCCCAGCATTCTCTCACTAGATGGGGTTTGCACCGCGAAATCAATTTCCTCCGACTGTTTGTATCCGGTGTCGGAATTATACAGGAGCTGACGTCGGAGAAAGCCACATCAAACCGTTGCTCACCTTCTTAAAAGCAATAGCGGCGCCTTATCTCCTCGTGAAGCCGCCACGTGGCTTCCTTATCAAGAAGCTGGTTGGTGATGCGAGGAGAAAGCTCTCCGATGCAAGCATCAACTGGGGGGCCTTTACCCCCCCCCGTTAGTGGGGAGCCTTTCGCCGATGAGCTCTCCGCAGTTCGCACCGACGGCTGACCCTCCATGTGATCCAACCCGGCATGCAACGGTTGGTCCTGTTGTTACTAAGACTAGCTAAGATATGACTCTACCGTCACTATTATTTCGTTCTACTAGTAGGACTAGTAAACATGTACTCTTGCCATGTGTATCTATTATTTTTTATTCTTGCTTTTCTTTTCGAGTTGTCTCATTCTAAAAATATTTAATTTTTTTATACACAAATGATCACTCTCTTTTTATGGGATCGATTCTGACTCACAACAATTCTCCTTAGTATAAGTGTCGAAATGAAAGAAGACAAGTTTAATGAGAGAGAAATGGAATACTTGATTATTTTCGTATGTACTTACTATCAAGCACACATTATATGGATTATTAGTAAGTCAATGTTTAATTACAAAAAATATGGGAACTCTGGTACTTCTAATTAAAAACTGCTCTTGCGTGAGTGATTAGATATAAAAATAAATAATAATTTGTTTCTAATAATTTGATACAAAGTTTGATGTATTTATGGAATCAACTCCCCATAGCACTATAGCATATAGATTCAGTTAACTTTTAGACTAAATATATATGATAATTAAGTTTGAAATAACCCACAAAACAATCAGAGTCAAATTTAGATTTGTGGCCCCCTGCTCAAAGTCATTCTCATGAACTGAGTGTGTTTACTTAAGATAAAACAGGATTGGGATGCCATAACGGTGAAAGAGGGTGGCCGGGACTGAAAGGTCATGAGTTTAAATCCTACTGAAAACCCTATGTGTATCTGTCACCTTAGGGTCCTCGTCATAAAAAAATAATAAAAAAAATTGCAAAATCCACAAAAGAGCAAGTAATTAATTAATAACTAATTCATGATTGAGACTTGTATGCCCACAATACATGCACAAATATACATACTCATTCATTAAGATTGAACTGCAAATCTGCCTGCTAGATAACAACGAATTAGTGGATATGATTGACTGAGAAAAGGATTTGGAATTATGTCTATAGGTTAATATTAGTAACTGATTAAGGAATTAATCCAAAAAACACAATCTAGTGATTTAAATAATATCATGATTCGTGGCAGAGTTTGAAAAAGACTGATTGCAAGGAAATGAAGATGAAGTAGTAGTATTATATCATATCACAATACTCCCTCCGTCCCGCTAAACTTTTCTTAGTGGGTTCCTAAGACGAGTTTAAGAAAGTGGGTGGAGGGGTATTAAAGTGAGTGGAAATGTGTTAAAGTAGGGTTCACTCTTTCAATTGATTGTGATCCACCAATTCTTTTCCTTTTTTGGATGAAGACAAGTTTAGTGGGATAACCGAAAATAACAAATCTAGTGGATCCATAATATATTCTATCATATCACCAGTAAGCCACTAACTAAGATTAAAATTAGATTCTTTTTTTTTTCCATGGCCTAAAACTCCCTTGGATCAACAAAAATGGAAGTGCCAGGTGGCGACTTGGTCCAGTCACCCACGGACCCGTCACTGTAGTCTTCCCCTAACCGCTTAATGCACCACAAGTCCTCGGCGCACGATAAGCTCTCCCAGTGCGGTATTCCTAACCGGAGCGGCTCGCCACTCGCCACCTCCGTCGCCACCACCCCGCACCCGCTCTCCTTCGCCAAGTTGTGGGCCCACCCGCATAAAGCCCGGATCATCTTTACAGCATTTGGGCCGTCTCCACCCAGCCCGAACAGAAAATGAAACCCAAAAGGCCTAAAGACTTCAGGCACGGAGGGGAGATGGAGCCACGGGAAAGCCCGGTCCAGGATCCGGGTGGTCTTGAACAGCGCCTTCCTCACGCGCGACGCGCCCCGCACCTCGAGCTTGTACACGTCCTGGCAATTCCACGCGCTGAGCACGCCCCACGACTCGGGGGGGCTCGAGAGGAACTCCACCGACCCCGGCCACGACCCGGCGTCGTAGGAGCCCTTGGGCACGGCTAGGAAGGTGCCCAGGTTGAGCTTGTTGTCCAGCACGGCGTCGATGTCGCGGGGGAAGAACTCCGTCGAGGAGAAGCGGCGGCGGTAGAGGGCCTCGGCGTCGGCGGCGCCGAGCCTGATGATGGTTACCCGGGCGTCGATGCGGAAGCGGTGGGCGAAGACGGGGTGGACCAGGATCGAGGGCGTACGGAACTTGGAGTAGCCGCATTTCTGCGTGAAGAGCTTGACGGATGCATGGTTGTCGTTTTCGGTGGCCATGTAGGAATACTCCGCGCCATTCTCGCCGAACCATTCTTCCAGTCCACGCACCAGTTTCAATCCAATTCCCATTCTCCTGCACATAATTTGTATTCTTATTTTTTATTAAATTTATTAAAAACACAAAAAGGCAAATAGGCCCAGCAAGATTTAAGAAAGACTACATATATACATGTCGTAATATAGTACTGAAAAAAAAACTTGGTCCAATCCCATGATCTATACATATATATATATATATATATATATATATATATATAGAGAGAGAGAGAGAGAGAGAACAAATGAAGAAATAAATCTTATTTTAATTTGATTTTGTATTGTATGTGAGGAATAGAAATAGCTACCGATGAGAAGGAGAAACACGAAGGCCAAGAATATAGGCAAGTTTAGTGAACACCGGGAGGGTGCAGAAGTTGAAGCGATCCACATTTCTGGAGAGCTTCGTTCCGCAAGTAACTGTTTTGATACAACCCCGAATCGTCCCCACTATCTCTCTCCTCTCATTATCCTCCCCGCCGCCCAGCTCCGCCACCTGCACGCACGTCCAACATGTGTATACGTATCAGAGAGAGAGAGAGAGAGAGAGAGAGAGAGAGAGTATAGGATTAATAAAAGGAAAAATGAAAAAACTTGCCAGCATGAGATAGGCAGGGGAATTGCGGACCCGGCAGATGGGGTCTCCCAAGTGGTCGGTGTACAGCGAGAGCTTGCCGCTGGGACCCACCTCGCACCTATTCTCCATTTCCTCCACCGCCCCGCGGTCTCTCTCCTCGTCGTATTCTCTCACCACCACCACAGCCACCATCCTCCAATCTCCGACTATATGTATCGTAAAATGAGGGTTGCTTGCTTTTATAGGGTGGCGAAGCTGGCAGTTGAGGGGTTTCCGGTAACGTGTGTGTGAAGTTAGAAAAGTCTTATTAAAATAATGAAAGCCCGTCTGGTTTTAAGCTAAATAGGAGCACGGAGAAGCAGCTCAAGATGAAAAAAGGGGCCGTTGTTTACTTCATTTTTTCTCACTCATCTCTCCACACACTCTGGGGAAAGTGCTCCATTTGGTGTGCTTTTTATAGGCCCTCAATACAAAAGGAAAAATTAATAATAATAATAAAGAAAAAAAAGAAAGAAAGAAAGAGAAGATGGAGTAAATCAAGAAAATGGTATTTTGTCGATTAAATCCGAGAAAAATAGAGTGGAGATCTTCTGCCCCATTACATGACCCACTACATGTCCCACCAATAAGGTGAGTACATTGTCCCCATGGGATGGCCTAGCGGTTGAGGTGGGTGGCCCGGTACCGATAGGTCCTGGGTTCAATTCCCACCAAGACCGCTAGGTGTTGCCTGTCACACTGTCACATTAAGGGTGGTTGAACCCTTCTGTGTGGTTTCCAGGCTACTGCACAAGGAGCGTGGTTTACCCAGTGCGCACCGAAGGTAGCGGCTGCGGGTTCCATGCATCAAAAAAAAAAGGTGAGGATATGTGTCGGCAGGTGATAAAAACATGGCCCACCAATGCACGCGTGGCGCCGCGTAATTGGTGGGCCACTGAATGGGATACCAAAAGTTGGGGCAGACGATCCTTTCCGAAAAAAATATGGGTTTAATTTGGATCCAATGATTTTCACCCCAAATCCAAACCCCTGGTGGAATTCACGTCACTTTATTTTATCAAAGTAAAGCATTGTGTTGTGGGGAGTCTCTGTCTATTCTTTTCCGCATGTCCTTTCGTGTCTCTATCTTACGTGAAATAGTAACAATAAATGTGAATAAATTATTAATTATTGATCATCATTACAGAAATGAGTAGGTGGGAGAAAGAAATGGCGGCTGTGGCTGCGCAGAGATATTATCTATATATACATACATATATCTCTATCTATATATGCGCATTGTGTGTACACCTCACATTCATATTAGCTAGGGCTACCATCTCGACCTCATTTGTAATGATTGCCACTCTAATGTGAATATATACATATTTCCCATATCTGATACACTTTCGGTCCCGTCCGATTTATCTTGTTTATTTTCATAATAGAAATGTAGTTTATTTCTCATGTGGAAAGGTAGACCCCACAAAAAAAGTGAGAGTTTATGTATTTAATTATTTTCCATTTTAAGAAGAAAAAAAAAGTCGAATGGGACAACCCGAAAAGGAATACAAGACAATTCGAGCGGGATGGAGGGAATATTAATGATGATTATATTGTGTAACGGCCATGTCATATATACAATATACCAACCATTACAAGTCAAACATGCATTGGTAGCAAAGTTGGTGAAGGTGGTGAAGGTGGTTGGCCCGGGACCGATAGATCCTGGGTTCGAATTCCACTGGAAGCAACTTTGTGGAGCCTGTCACCTATGGTTAGCCTAGGGTGGTTGAACTCTCCTGTGTGGTTTGCAGGCTACTGCACAAGGAGCGGGGAAAAAAAAAAACCTAAAATTAAGTTATTGGTACTTGTTTTAGTTAATTTAATTAAAGATCTGATAAATTTAAAATATCAACTCATGAGTGAAAATCAAGAAAAACAAAACTTATATATCTAATTGTTGTGACACTTGAGCGCCGGAGCAGTGTCACAAAACATGATGAAAACGGTAATAAGAATATCCAGTCTCAATATAGCCTGTTGGACCACGAATCCTAGCAAGATCTAGATTCACTTTTCAATTAAAAGACGAATACAGGTGTACGTCCCAATTTGGTTAATTGGAAATCATTTGTCACCCCTTTTTTTTAATATTTTGAAGTGATGTGATGTTTTCTAAATTCTATTACATCTGAACTTGATAATTTTTTTTATGACGAGGGTAACCCGCAACCGATATCGAAATGCGTACTGAGTAAATCTCGTTCATGTGCTTTAGCCTACAAATAACACAGGAGGGTTCAACCACACCCCGCTCATGTGCTTTAGTCTGTAAACAACACATGAGAGTTCAACCACACCCCGTTCATGTGTTTTAGCCCGCAAACAACATAGGAGGGTTCAACCACCCTAAACTAACCATAGATGACAGGCTCACACATACCGATCTTGGTGAATTTTGAACCTATGACCTTCCGGCCACATACTACCTACCTTAACTGCTATGTCATCCCAAAGTACTTACATTTGATTTATTTGTAAGGGAAATGGGTCAATTCACAAAGGCCAATACCTTTTGCCATGCCATGTATGATGACATACATCATAGTTTTAGCACAAGTAACTTTCAGTAACTATATGGATTAATTAAGCGGTTTTTTGGAAGTGAATAATGATGATTCTAAGTCATTTACACGAAAACCATTTCAATAAAATAAAATAATCGAGTCTGCTATGTGTGAGTTTATTTTATAATTACCAAAAGTAGCGGTCGCGCCTCAATATATACTCATACTCTCTCAGTCCCAGCTGATTTGTCTTGTTTGGTTTCGGCATGGATATTTTGGTAAGTGGGTGGTTGTGTGTAGATGAATGGGTGATTGTGTGTAGAAAGGTTGTCCCACAAAGAAAAATTGAGAATTTGTGAAGTAATTATTTTTCTTTTCAGGAAACAAGACAAGTTGGGTGGGACGGCCCGGGAAGGAATACAAGATAAGTCGGGCAGAACGGCCTCGGAGTATAAAAAAACCGGAAAAATAAAAATAAAAATAAAATAATATTCTATTTACAAAAAATTACGGTAGTACTTAAGTCTGATAGGACATTAGCTATAAAACATGGAGAATCTTCAACAAAAAACAATGAAATGACAATATTTCTATATTAAAATGTAAAAAATATTAACTAGTATTTTTTTTTGGGAAGTACAAGAATAGTCAAACCACAGCGACTAATTGAAAAAATAGTTAAGTTTTACCATAAATGCAATAATAATCAAAAGTATATTTTCACCCTTAATGGGACGAAGGGAATATCTATTATGGTCTTCTGTGCTCTAACTTGCAAACAACATATGAGGGTTCAGCCACCCTAGGCTAACCATAGGTGACAAACTCACACATAACGGTTTTGATGAGTTTTGAACCCATTAGTTGATATTTCTCTCTCTTGCATGAGTGAGTGGTCTGTTAAGTGTTCAAACCTATGCAGGTAGATTTAATAATAATCTTGGAATAAAGTACAGTTAAACCTCGATAAAATAATATTCGATAAAGTAATAATCTCGCTAAGATAATAATTTATTCCGGTCCCGATATGGGTCAATGCACTAAAATAATGTTCGAAAAATAATAAACTCGTTAAATGAATATTTTTTCTCGATCCCAAAATCATTACTTTATCGAGGTTTAACTGTACTGACATCGATGGTCTCTTCTTCTTAGCTCTAGTCAAACGTAGTTTCTTGTTTATAGAAAAAAAAAATGTCATTTATAAGTAGCTAGTGACATGTTTGTTCGTAAATATCAATAGTTTGCTAATTAAGGTAGACAAGAATTTGGAATCAAAGATTTGTTGTTTAGTTTAGAAGAGGATCTTGTCTATGATTAAAATCTGGGTGAGTGTAAAAATGGACAGGAAGTTAGCAGGAATCAAGGTTTTGTTTAATCAAAGGATCTTGTGTCAAGGCGTTGGAAAGCAAGGTTTGAACAAGTTGACCCAAATGTTGAAGGTGGTGTGGCTCGATGAATCATGGGTGGGATCATTAGTTAGTTAATTTGGGGAGTTGGGATTAATAATTAAACTAATCTGGTCGACATATATAGACTAGCTTTGATTTTTAACATTAATTAATTACAAGCTAGTGCGTGGTTTGAGAAAGGAATTAATTACTCTCTCACCGTTCCAAAATTCTTGTCCACTATAATATAGCCGTTTCAAAAATTCTTGTTGTTATCTTCGGACCTTCCAAAATGTGACGAACCGGTTATTGAAACTCAACAGAGACACTAACAAATAATAACACAATGAGAAAAAGAAATAGGCACAGAGAATTTAACGTGGTTCAGTCAATTGACCTACATCCACGGGCGACAGAGAAACAATCAACTAATAAAGAAGATAATACAAAATGGGCCTCCGAAATATGGTCCTAGATCTAAAAACACATACCCACAAAAATATGGTCAGTTAGTCCAACTAACTATTCTCATAACATGTGGGTTATGATGTGTAGAAGCACACTTCAAACAATTAGAGAACCTATCTATTTATAGATGAAATTAATGATAAACTTCATTAACTATCCGATGTGGGTTAGGACTCAATTTCCTTTAAAGATTATGATTTGAGTCACATCGCAACACTTATCAATTTCCATTTTTTGATAAATTATTACACATAACTAACAACTTTCCTTAAAAATCACGCTGTCACTAAAATGAATAAGAATTTTGGAACGGATATAATATTAAAAAAGTAAGTAGAGCATATGGTTAGTGGAATTGGGTCGACTCAGCTAGCTAGTTGGTTGGTTGCCATGAATATCCATTTCACCCGGCAAAAACTGAACCCACATCTGCGCCACCTATCTATCCATCAACGTTACGAAACTGACTACTCATGAGCAAGACCTTTGTTTTGTTGCTTCATTATTTAATAGTGGCTACCTGTATTTTTACTTATATACGCTCAATCAATCTTGTCACTGAATTCTATTATTGTAGCTGCATATGTAACTTTAATTATATCTACTCCGTATAAATTATGATTCCAAATAGTGGAAATATATGTTTCTATCTAAAACCACTATCTAAAATACAAATTTATCCAAATATACTATAGTTATGTTCAATAAATATTCAATTTGATCATTATACTTTTACTTTTCATAATTTACTTGTCAGTTTGGACTGATATTCAAAATTTCTAATCATTTGTCTGGTGTTTCGTTCCAGTGCCTAAGGGGAGCCTATGGGTGCATATGATGATGATAGAGATTTTAGATTGTGGTGTTTCGTTCAAGTGCCTAAGGGGAGTCTATGGGTGTCTATGGTGCTGATAGAAATTTTAGGCTTTCCGCAGCACACATAGGCACTCCATGAGCACATCTGACGAAAAAGTGAGGGGTTTTTTGGGTATCTTGGCTATTGAGTGAACGTAAGTTTAAAGTTTGGTTATATTATGTTTTATTTAGTGCATGTGGCTACTATTACAAATGTCTCTTCCAAATACTCCTACTCCACTATCTTATTTTGCCTTTGAGAAACATGATACATCTCCAAGAGTTTTTCCGGGAGCCCTATCCCTATTTTACGGCAGCTAGCAATAGAGATAGTATGAGTGTTGATGTTGAGTAGATAATTTGGAATGCGGGCTGGCAGTGGGGAGTGAAATAAATAGTGGTGTATTAATTTGTGAAATGGACTACGGGGGATGTATTCGAGAGCTGTCATTTCTGTGCATTTGTATTTTTGTATATTTTGGGCAGTTTGTAGGCTAAGTGTCCGACATTAGGGTGCGTCCCTCGTTCCGTCGAATCCCCATTCTTATGCTCCGTGTCTCCCTTCATTTCATTTATACGTCTAATTAATTCTTAATCACATCGATCATAACATGCACCATGCATGCCCTCCAATTCCATGGTGTAATCAACGTGACCAAATTAAACCAGCTTGAGAGAGAGAGAGAGAGAGAGAGAGGTAATTAACAAGATATATATATGTATATATATATATATGTATAGTTAATAATGAATGAGAGACAACGTAGGGTTCTTAATTAAAACCCTAGTTTACCAGACATGGTCCCTGCTCGACGTAGGATTTTTTTATGATGATAAACGAGATTAGGAGGAGACAAGGGAGCATTTTATTCATGATTTAAGGTTAAATACATGTGTCATGTGTCCATGTTTGGTTCAATCACGCTGCAAGTTGAAATTATAATTCCTTGGGCGTCGGAATCGTCGGGGTTGTGTGTTTCAACTGTCTGTAAGAACATGGGTGAAACATCTCATCTCCATGTCTTAATCTTGACCTTATTTAGAATCTTCTTGGACTTAATGCATTGTTAATTATTACTTAATCACATCTTATAATTATACTTATTAATTATTTATTTGAAATGAATGGGAAGGGCTAGATTTGGGAGGTGGAAGTGGTATTGAAAAGGACAAATTGAGGGTGATGCAAAGAAAAAGCATGGGAGTTGTCCCTTGAGGATAGGAACAAATTCTACTGCTTTTAAACCCCATCTCTTAATTATGGACATGACCATCCACTTCACCACCACCATCATATTATATGGAGTATGTTTTTTCTCATATATATCAGTATTAATCTTTAATATATACATATATATATATATATATATATATAGAAATTATATAAGCATATTAATTCATGTGTTTGTTTTCTAGGGTTATTTGTTTTCCATTTAACTTCATGTACTTCCATTTTTACGGGCTGTCCCAAAATTCTCATGTCTCAGTCAAAACTATGTAGTTTTTATAAAAAATAAATGGTAAAAGGGTAAAATGATTGATTTGCGTTGCTATCAAACTACACAGTTTAATCTAAAGTACGTTGTTTTGACTGAGACATGAGGATTTTGAGACATATATATATATATATATATATATATATATATATATATATTATATCGATTTATACTTTTTACTCTTTTGAATTAGGTTATTATAGTTTCCACTTTTTAGAGTTAATGGATCCACATGAATGAAGTAACTATACTTTGATTTTAATTAAAAACTAGACTTGAGACGCTTCTTGTGCATGTGATAATGCTATAATAGCTTTATATATATGTTTGGCATTTACTTACTTTCTTTCTTTTGTGTGTGTAATAAATTAGCAGTAATTATTTTATTTTGGTGGGAAGGTGAACTGCTGAATGAATGTGATGATGCATAGACGACAAAGTTAAGAAGATATAGATTGAAGGAACCCCACGCAATCTGCCGCTACCTAGCCTGCAGAGCTACTACATATATTGTATAACATGTAAATATAATAAAAGTATGTGTATTATGTATAAATACTATGTGTGGGTAGGTGGGGAGGGATAGGTAAGTGTTTTTGATTTGAGAGTGGGGGGAAGCATGCTCAGTGATATATCTCTATCAACCATCCCCACTTTCAATTCTCTTCTCATCTCACTCATCAATTTAATTTAAATATTACTCCCTCCGTCCCATTTAACATAACACGTTTCTTTTTGGTACAGAAATTAATAAAACTATTGATAAAATATGAGAAATGGGTAAATGATAAAGTAAGAGAGAGAAGATGAATGAGATTGTGAAAGAGTAAAGAATAAAATAAGAAAGAAAAATAATAAAATAAGATAAATAAATGAAAAAGTAGGAGAGAGAAATAAAAAAGTAAGAGATAATTTAGTACTCCCTGTCCTGAATATATATGTCTATTTGTTTTTCCATACATATTAAGAAAATATTTAATGATATGAAAGTTAGATAAATGTTAGTATTAGAATATGAGTAAATTAAAGTAAATTACTAAAATTTAATGACATAATTGTATTTGTTATTAGAAAAGTTGGATAAAGTAGTCGTTTATATATTATCACATTAATTAGACGTATTAAAGTTAGTGAAAGATTTAGTTAGACACAAAAAATTGTTAATAGTCATATAAATTTGAGACAGACGAAAAAGGAAAGTAGGCATATATATTTGGGACGAATGGAGTAATATTTTTGAAAATTATTTCCTTTTTTAGGAATCATGTCATTTTAGGTGGGACGTCCCAAAAAGGAAAACGTGTCTTTTTAAATGGGACGGAGGGAATATATAATTTATTTCCACCTTCTCTCTCTTTCCTTTCACTTACACTATCACACTATTTGCCATTTCCAAATTCCATTATTATTCTTGTTTTTTTGGTCGACCTTGTTGCTTTTCCACTAAAATTTATAAACACTTTTAATGAAGTTTATATTATGCTAGAATTAGTATATACTCCGTCTTTCTTTATCAGCTCGTGGGAGATATTTTCGTTTTGGGAATTGATTGTGCGAGTCAAATTCAATTAATATGTTTCTTGTTGGGATAATCTCCCTATTTGTTGATACACACATGTTCATGTATTTAATTCTATGCCATGATGGACATCAAATATGTTATACAATGTATTGATAATGATAAAAATGTATATTGATCTTACACTATTGAGTTTCGACACGATTTTTAAAATAGTGAGTGTAAATGTGTAAATAATGATATAAAAAAGTATAAAAAAGTGGAGCCAGTTTATTTTCTTTCGATTTTAGGAAACGGTGCAAGAACAATGAGACCGAGAGAGTATATAATATCTGTCCCGTTGGAGTTATAAAGTGATTTTGTGCCGAAATGTGATACATCATTGATCTATTTAAAATTTTATTGCCTTAAAAACCCTTAAATATACATCGATTCTTACCGACCACGTCACGTAGTTGGTATCCTCACTTCTGTGTAAGTGGTTGATCTAGAGTTGATTTATAGTTCAATCCTCGTTAGGGTCGATTTAATAATAATATACATCAATTCTTTTGTTCCATATCAAATACTAGTAAGATATGTATAACTATAGATAAATATAAGTCTCGTATAATTGAGGTGATCAATAATATTTCAATCCAAACACTATATCACATGTTATACTTAGGTATTAATTTGTTTTCAAGGTCTTGAGTGTTGCAAATTCTTATACAATAAAATCTTCAACACACTTAGGGGTGTTTGCAATAGCTTAAACTTTTTTTAATTGCTTAAATTAAGGAGAAGTTGGTAAAAGTGGCTTATTAGAGAATTTAGGGTGTGTTTGCAAAAACTGCTTAAAAGAAGAAAAAGTTGAAAAACTAGTGTTTGCAAAATTTATACTGTAGTAGCTTATTTTGTGATTTATAAGTAAAATATCAAATCATAGCTTATCCGAAATTACAAATATGCCATTAAGTTGGAAAAGTTGGTAAAAACCAACTTAACCAACTTCAACTTATTCAACTTAAATGTAGAGAATTTTTCTGAATTTAAGCTGTTGAAAACACAAAAAAATAGTTTTTTCTTAAATTAATCTATAAGTTCAATAATTTAAGCTTTTGCAAACACCCACTTAATGAAAACTATCTACCAATAACACTTTGATGTGCGGATGGGCCTGGCCATCAACTCTACAGGTAATTCAGACCACAGGGGTCTTATTCATAGCAGGGGGGTCTAAAGCGATCGCCTTGGTGGCTCTAACCTTCTAGTTAGCGCTCAGCATCCTCTGTCCCATATGATGGTGGCCCATATGATGGCCCACCAATCACGCCCCGCCACGCGTGCATTGGTGGACCATCCTTTTATAACTTAAATAATTTTTTATTGCTAACATGGCCCACCAATACACGCGTGGCATCGCGTGATTGGTGGGCCACCGAATGGGACACCAATTTTGGGCCAGAGGATCCGGATTGCCTAGTTAGCATGTGAGATAATTTACTAGCATCAAATTTATCTCCGAAAAAGATTAATTAATTCAGACTTTTTTTTGCTTCCATAACTTTTGTCTTAATGAAGGCTAGCTCTATTTGTACAATATATAGGATTAATTCTAGAGGTAACGTAATTCAAATGAAGAGTTTTAATATATCAAGTGATGCAAGACATAGGCTAGTTTATCTATATATCAGTGGAATTAATTCTTAATTTAAGAGAAAAATTAAATTGTTTGCTTTGAATTAACTTCTGATGATAGAGGATTGGAATGAGATGATACCATGGCTGGCTTCTTTAGCTATTGGCTTTCTAGATGAGCATATAGAATATACTAGCATCAATTTCTAGGTTCCTAGTTATACTCCTTCCGTTCCGCTATTATTGTCCTACTTTTTTAATCGAGTTGTCCCGCTATTACTGTCATTTTTCCTAAAATAGCAAAAATTACTCTTAAATAAAAAATGAAGTGGGTCCATACTCATCCCTATATTATCATACTCTCTCCCTCTAAAAATTTATTTTTCACACGATTTTCGTTTCACTCCGTACTGGGAAATTTATGATTTTTAACTTTTTAGAATTATTTCTTAAAATACAATATTAAAAAAAAAACAGAAAAAATCGATTGTTTCAATTATGCCCTGCAAAAATTTAGATAAATTCTAATTTTTTCTACCAACCACTCTTAGAAAATTGTGTTTATTTTTTAATATAATTAAAACTCATAAAATACACATTTAAATAATTTTTTTAATTTCCATGACGAAACTAAAGCGGGCGAATAGCGGGACGAGGGAGTACAAATTTAATTGGACGGACAAACTAGCGAGATACAATCGGGCCCGACCCACAAGAGGGCAAGCCTGGGCCTAGGATTAGGTTAGGATCGGTGTTCTTAAAATCGGCTCGATCATTAAACAGGAAAAATAATTTTTACCGGTCAACTTGGTCGAACCCGGTTCAACCGGTGGGTCGACTCGGATAGACGTCATAAATATATAATTAAATTATATAAATATAGAGTTATTTTTAGTTTATGCGCAAGCAAAATTATTCAAAACTAGTGACCAAGACTGCCACTCCAATATCAAAACCAAGAGCTGGTCGATAAACTTAAAATGTTTTGTACTCCCTCCGTCCCATTATTATTGTCCAATTTGCTTTTTGCACGGTTTTTAAGGAGAGTTGTTAGTTGTGTGTAGATTGGTATAAAGTTGTGGGTCCCACAAAAAAGTTGTGTGTAATAATTTACTAAAAAAGGAAAGTGGACAAGAATTGTGGGACGTCCCGAAAAGGAATAAGGGACAAGAATTATGGGACGGAGGGAGTAATTCATTATTTCTAACATTATGACAGTCAACTATATCTTTACATTATATCATGTGAATGAATGCAAAAACTGATCAAGATGGCATGGTTTTACCCTCACTACTGCTAGTTGATCTCCGTATTGATTGAATGGTTGGGACAAATCTGAAAGCCAATTTTCAAGCTTTTCTTTCTTTTTTCAGCCTACCTGCTTCAGAAACTTAAGCTTAACACAATGAAAGACGAGATGACACACATAAAATACACGATAAAAAAAAAACGAGTTGACCGGCACACGGTTACTGTTTCCAACCGCCGAACCGGCCGGGTCACACCGGGTCGATTGAGAAAACGAGTCAACATGTCACTCTGCCCGGATTTTTGACCGATTCCGAGCTAAACCGGTCGAATCAGCCGGTCCGGGCCGGGTTTCAAAACACAGGTTAGGATGGTAGGTAGATGATTCCTTTTTTATTGTTTCACTATAGATCTTCTATAGCCTTGTGAAGTGATTAAATTTGGGCCAAACAAGTTGGTGGGCTTTAATAATTATGCATTGTGAACGTGTCGGTCATTCCGACATAATATGACACTGCAATTTTCGTGTTCCATATGTTTAAATATACATTGCATTTAATTCTAATAAAAACTAAAAAATTAATTTATTTTACACTCCAAGCGTCGTATCCAATCACAATGTCATATCCTAAGTTTTTAAAAAATTCCTACATTCATATCGTGTCTCGTGTCCATAACACGGTAGATATTTTCCAATGAAAGATGAGTTTGTTAACCTCACGCTAAAATCATTTCTTTATTTGGTGCTATTTAATTTAATTTGTTCACCTCCGGAATCTTCCGTATAAAGCACAAGGGCAGGCACGTGGGCTACAACAGAACAAACACCCACCTTAGCGGGAAACTTCGAATCCAAACAGCCACCCCTACCACCACCCAATTCCTAGGGTTTAATTGTAAGCAACAAATTGACGATTTGATGGAAGAAGTTCGGACCACCTCTGCTTGGGTCGCCTCCCATTCATCCCATGTCACCCTCCACCCCTCAGGTACCTCCAACATTGCCGCCACCGCCGCCACTTATTTCCTTGTTGTTTTATTTTTTGCATGTTGAAATGGTCTTTGATTTTGGGGGTAATTTTCAGGAATCGAGAGCCTCGCCGAACGAATTAAGGATTCTGTACCGAAGGTGGAGTGGAATTTCGAAGGAATCCATTACTTCGACAATGGACCTCTTACGGTGCAGTATCTGTTTGTGTTGGATGCACTCAATTTCTGTTTCTGGCCTGGTATTTGCTTTCCTTCTGTTGGTTGGTTGGTGAAATTTAGCAGATTTATAGCTCCTCCTTCTTCTAAATAGAAATGTAATGCATCTTCAGATAATGAAATGAATTATGATCATTTGGCTGCGGGATTGAAGCAAGCTCTTGAGAATGATAAGTCTGCTTTCGATGCAGATCGATTGCAGAAGTACACTGGTATACAATTTTATAATTGCCCTCTCAGCTCTTAGTATTGTATTCTGGTTTGAATATCTTAAATTCTATTTCATCAAGAATCTTCTTTCCGTGATTTAAGTTTTCTAGGGGGATCAAAACTTGTTATAAAGGCTATATATTCTTACATTAAGCTCAGACGGCTATGGAACAACCACATGCTATTCGGCATTGCTCGTCCTGAATCACTTTACTTCTATTAATGCATAACTACAATTGCAATACTATGGTTTGCAGGTCCTGAATTACGCAAATTGCTAAAATGGCCGAGGCCATTGCCTCTGGAGGATGAGCGAGTGCGTTTACTGCACGAGGTGCAACATTTCGTTATGTGGTTCCAAATTTTTACTTAGTCGAAGGTGGTCTTTGTTGATTTCTATGTATGTGGTGGCTTAGTGAGTAACTACTTCTCACATGTTTGGTTAGGTTGGATTCGAGCTAGAAAGGTCTTTTGATGGGAAAGCATCAAACTTAGTGATATCCTGTGAGAAATCAGCTGCAAAGCTTGTGGCTCTCATCACGAGCCACTTTCCTGGTAACTAATGCATCAATCAAAGCCACTCAAGATATGTTACTCATAAATATCTGTGAATAGCCTCTTTACCTTGGATGTGACAGGTTTCAGGGACCACTCTGTCTACAAGGGTCACCAAGTTTTCTTGTATAAGAGGGCTCAGATATTTGCTGCAGATTTATGGGGTGCATTTAAGGGTGAAGGATATGGTGAACTCAAAGACATAGAATCAGTGACGATGTTTGCTGACTATGTTGTGCCTGCAGTTCTTCAGCAGCTTGGAGTGCTGAGATATAGTCCTTCCTTGTCTAGAATAATTGAGTCTAATAAAGAAATAACTTCAGGGAGTGAGGAGGAGGTAGAACTTAGGGCGTGTACGATCCATGCTGTGGAGGAAATAAGGGAGGCGATCTACAGAAAATCTGGAAAGCAGGTTGGTTGGTCCCCATTTACCATTCCTTTCCATCGACATTTGATATATGGTTTACATTCTCGTTCTATAATGATTTGATAAGCAACCAATACTCGGTTTTGTGATTAATGGTGAATTTTCAATGAGAATTCCTGGTTTTACTTGTTCTCAATAATTTGAGAAAGAGGTGGTAAACATTGTTGGTCTAAGAAAAGTTCAATCCGAAATTTAGAAATAAGGCATCTTCGTAATACTGAGTCGTTATCAGTTATATCTAAGTTCTATAACGACTTATTTGAGTTATCAAAACTCAAAATGTGCATTCTGTTAAAACCAAATTTCCAGGTTTCCCTTCAAGCTAGATAACTTGAGGAAGAGGAGGTAGTCAAAAACTTGTATTGTAGTTTTGGGAACTACGTTTTGCACATTTGATTGAATTTTTAGCTTTTAAGTATCTTTCACGTTGATTTAAACTATGTTTTTCGTCGAGATATGCTTACGTTTGCTTGATGGTGTTTTTTATTTTATTTCTTCAATCTCTCTCGTACACGAATCTATTTAATATCAGCATCACTTCATTTGTAAGAGTTCTCTTAATATTACAAAATCTACTTCATCAAATAATATTAGTCGAGATTGTTTGTCCTCTACTACATTTGCCTAACACATCCTTTTCTAGTTAATATTGTTTTTTCTTTAGTTTATTTTTCCAAAATAAGTTCTATCTTGGCGGATATATTATGCTAGGTTAGCTGTTTGAAGTGGTCGAAACATTTCTATTCTCTTAAAAATGTCTCTGACCTATAGATAATTAAATTGCAATTAGTGACATACCCATTGTTCAAAATAATAGTCGACTATCATAGCATGTTCTGCATCATTAATGCCTTCTTCTGAAGCTGATGCATATCATTTAGCTCTACTTGATGATGAGTGGTAAACAATTATTGTCCTGTTTCATATGTCTTGATAAAGTTTCCATTTAAAGCTTGCCATGTAACTTTAGAAATCATCAATACTTCATATTCGGTTTGTGAACTCTCTTTGGGCATTTGTTAGTCGCATTATCGATTTCCAGATGGTGATTGGTTTTCTTGTTTTTCGTTTTTATCCAGGTGCTGAGTGTTGAGTTGGATCTCTGGCTATGGGCGTATGGCGTTTGTCGACCTTCTCTTCAGCATCATCGAACCCTCTCCATTTATTACTGAGGGAAAGAATATGGTGGTGCTTTTGAGATGGACTTCACTGAACAGTAGTGAGTATTAGTTTCTTTATTCTGCTTGCTTACCCTCGTTAGCTCATCTTGATAGTTTGGAGCAGTAGAAGCAGTTTCAATTCCTTGTATTCACTCTGGATAGAGTACACAGCAGAATGCACTATTTAATCTCATAAGACAAGTGTTTATATCAGATTGTCTAATGAGTTGAGATTGACTCATATTTGATTTCATTTTTTCATTTGACGTGATATATGTGTTACGCAGACATCTTGAAGACCATTCCAATGAGTGTATCCCGCCGTCGCTATCGAAGTGCGCGTTGGGTTGGACGACCTCGCTTACGTGTTCTAAAGCATACAAACAATATAGGAGAATTGCTAACCATCCTGCAGCCAACCATAAGGTGATAAGTTTAAACATAGTGATTTTGGTGTATTTTTATACTCATAACCTTCGACCATATGCCGTTATAACCAAGGGGACAAAATTAATATAGCAGGTGGACCAAATAACCCAAGTGCATTGGACTTTTTTTTTAGTTCTAAGCCCATTCAAATCTTAGGGAGTGAGTCCATTGGGCCTGATTCATTCTGAGTCCATCTTAGTCCCAACTACGTGTCATTTCGGCAAATTTTGCAACGCTAATCTCTTGTAGTCAAGAGTTGATGGAATATTGTGAAAAGCAATACCGCAAAGTCGTAAGACCATGTATGGGAGTTGACGTCTGCCCGGTGGCGGAAGGTTAAGGAAGTTGGTGACACGATGACAACGGAGCCGACGATCGTAACTATAACGGTCCTAAGGTAGCGAAATTCCTTGTCGGGTAAGTTCGATCCGCACGAAAGGCGTAACGATCCGGCCACCTGTCTCGGAGAGAGGGAGAGAGGCTCAATGAAATAGACATGTCTGTCGTATTAAAAAAAAAGTAGGTGATTGATTAATCCTAATAATTAATTAGTAATGATTGGATAAGCAAACAAACTAGATAACATCTTTCAAGAAACTACACGAAATCATATTTTTCCGTGTATTTGCATGTATGATAATGTCTCTATACCTTTGGCTTACATATCATCTACTTATTCACTGTGGTTTGTGGATTAAACGTCGAGAAATCTTGTGGGCTCTCAGCATCTTAATCCACGTGGCTCCGGCCATTCCTTACTTTGATGGTGAATTGATGCCCTTTGTTTTGCGTGTACTCAGAAGGAATTTAAATTATAATTATTAATTACATGCATGATGAGATTGGATGGTAGAGAATTTCCCTTGGGGAAAAACTCCAAAATAAATTATATAAATAAATTAAGGTGGTGGTGTCATCTAGTTTTTTGTATTCCTAAAAATTATCGCGGGAATATTTAATTTAAATGTGAAGAGTATTATATAATAAACTCAAGAATTTTAACCATACTTGATTCTCCCTATGTGCTTCCCTCAAGATTCTTCTAATACCTCTCATTCCATTTCCAAATATTATTCTACTAAATAGTTGGACACTTGCTAAGGACAAGATATCATGAAAAGCTAGTCACCTTTACTCCTCGGGCTTTTGCCTTCCCTACACCAGTTTTTCATTTTTTTTAAATTGAGCATATACAAATATATATTATGTTTCTATATTCATACACACACATGTATGTGTTTGAGTGTAACATGCAATATGATTTTTACGTGAATCATTTATTTAAAAAAAACAGTATTCCAACTCCTAGCAGAGCTTCTATTTATTCCGACTTATTTTAAGTTACAAAAAATAAAAACCCTACATTCCAACCGGCTAGTGCTTCTGCAGTGAAAAAACCCAGAAATAGCATATTTAAGTTGTTACAAACATTACTTAATTAATCTTGTTCGTGAATTAGCCATATGAGTTAAACCCTAGATCAACTCTAAATCAACCACTTATGCAGAAGTGGTAATATCAACTACACTAATGTTAATGTGTAGCGAATATTAGCATTATGATTTTACACATGTCGGCTCTTAATACTAAGAATATGGGAAGAAGAAAAAAAAATACTCCATCCGTCCCGCCCGACTTGTCTTGTTTCTTTTCGGTACGGAGATTAAGATGAGTCGGTGGTTGTATGTAGATAGATGAGTGGGTGATTGTGTGTAAAGAGGTAAGCCCTACAAAGAAAAATTGGGGAGTTTGTGTAATAATTATTTTTCATTTTAAGAAACAAGATAAGTCAAGCGGGATAACCCAAAAAGAAAAATAAGATAAGTCAAACGGGACGGATGGAGTATATAGATAGATGTGCATGGAGTAGTCTTTTTCAGGACAAACCATATGTTTTTTTATATATATTTCAAAATTGAGGTTGAATCTTCTCTGGATTTTTGTGGTAATGTTGTTTTCCAATGTGGTGTTGGTAAGGTTTCCTTGGGAGAAGGATTAAGATATAATCCACTTTTCACAATTATGGTTTTTTCTATTTGTTTGCAACGATGCTGATTTAGGTTGCTTCCCTTTTGAGTTAAAATTGGGATGAAAAAAATTATATTTTGCGTAATAATAAACTAGTGTATGATCACTATCACGTGTATGTTGAAAGTATGGACCATGGCAATATTCATAATATATGATATGATATGATACGATACGATGTTCACATGTTAGTGTTGATTTGCATTCTCTTCCGTCGCTTACATGCCAGGCCTATTCCCTTTCTTCTGGTGGATGTCAACAATTGCTGTTGGATAAGCTTTTTTAGTCATTTACTCCCTCCGTCCCATTGCAATCCGGATCTTGGCCCGTTTTGTGAGGACCACTCGGTGCCCACTAATTACACGATGCCGCGTGTGTTTTTACCAATAAACAAACACTTTACTAGTAAAAATATGGTCCACCAATACATGACGTAAGCCGCGTGATTGATGGGCCACTGAGTGGTCCGCCCAAAAATGGGACAGAGGATGTGCAGCGGTCCCATTGATATAGTTCACTTTCTTTCGACGCGATTTTTAAGGAGAGTTGTTAGTTGTGTGTAGAGTTGTGTAAAATTGTGGGTCCATCAAATAAAATGTGTAATTATTTACTAAAAAAGAAAAGTGAACTATTATAGTGGGACAGTCCGAAAAAGAATACTAGATTATATCTATGGGACGGAGGGAGTACATTTCATTTTCTCTAACGAGATATACACGCATTGTGTGTGTATACATGTTAGAGATAACGAGAAATTAGAATTCATGAAAAAAAAAATTATTAATTTTTCATGCACTTGACACATCATGAAGCTAGCTACGACATCAGTTATTAACGATTGTCTATGAACGCCTATATACAACATCGGCACTTTCCACAACAGTGAATTTTAGCTACAACAAAGGTTATAATAATGGTCGTCTATGGGCGTTTTTCTCCATCGACTCTATTTCCTACACAAACAAATTACAATTCTCTCTTAAAGAAAGAATAATTTCAATAATTCAGGAAAAAAATGAGATAAAGTTGGAATTAAATCCTGAAAAAGGCTTATCGTTATTGGCGCTTGGACAACGACCTTCTCATTTTTTTAGTTATACACAACCACAAATCGTATGGCTGCTGCACCTCTAGAGGGCGAGGGCCCCTTTGCATATGCAACTCTTTTTTGCATATATTTATCAATTAATTAATTTATTCTACTTCACAGCATTTAACTAATATATTACTCCCTCCGTCCAGTAGAAAGTATCTCATTTCTATTGAGGACGGAAATTAATAAAATTTGTATTGTGTTATGTATATTGTTTGACATTTGGGTTGTTAATTTTTGGTCCATACATTCGTTGTTTTTTTAGAAACATGACACTTTCTATAGGACGGCCCAAAAAGGAAAACAAGACAATTTTCATGGGACGGAGAGAGTATGTGGTAGTACACCTACGTATAAAAAGTGAGTGTCTCGAGTTCAATCTTCTCTATTTTTAAAAAAAAAACACTAATATAGTACACAATTAACTCGATTTTAAATTATATATAGAGTAAGAAGCTTGGACCTACATTTAATTTTGTATCACATTTCATGTCATATTCACAATCATTCTAAAATAAATTATAAACTATATAAGGACTCTAACCCTAACGTGGATCATGAACCTTGGACAAGGACTCATAACCCACTATGATGTGTCATATAAGTAGAAATAATTATTAATTTGGATTATAAATTTATCACACAAAAAGAGAGAGAAATTAAGCTCTTCTATTTGCACAATGAAAGATATCATTATATACTAACATTTATTATATATATCCAGTAGGGGATGGATCATTTGAAAATATTCGTTATTCATCTTATCATTGGATGGTTTGGATTGAATGTATTATGAAATGTATATTCCTTATATATTTTATGCATAAGAGCAAAATAGGATACCAATTGAACATGAATTTATTAAACAGATGATATCATCCCGAAACTTTGAGACCGAAATTAGAAAAACACACGCACGCGATACAGACAGACAAGATACATATATATTACAAACAATGATTAATTAATTAACCATAAAATGATTTGGGCATGATGATGTATAGATATAGCCCGTGAGTAATCCAAACCAGACCTGCTTTCATTCTTCAAACGTTACATGACAAAAATCCAACGCCCACATACTTACAAATTCCCCAAAACGGCCACCTCATACACATGCCCACCCTCCTACCAGGGGCGGAACTAGAGGGGGTCGGGTGGGTCGACCGACCCCTCGGCCGACGGAATTTTGACCGAATAGGGTATATGATTTGTATTGCTTTATAGATAATTTTAGTAAATAATATTATTAACTATTTGCTTGTAGTACAGTTGGTTAATGACTTTGTTTCTTTTAAAAGAGGTCTCATGTTCGAAACCCAATGCACTCATTTGACATCTATTTTTAGACTTTTCAATTATTCATTTTCTTTAGTTTTATTACAAGTATAATTAATTCAATATATATGCATCTCTCTCACATGTTATAAATATTTTTCTCTATTTTTTTTCTACTAGTTGTATAAGTATCTTTTTCAACATAATAAATGCAAGAAATAATATACTATATTATATCTTTCATATTGTGTTTGTTTTCAAATCATTTAAAACTTAGTTTTCTTTAGTTTTATTATATATATAATTAATTCAATATATATGCATCTCTCTCTCACATGTTATAATTATTTTTTTCTATCTTTTTTTTCTACTAGTTGTACAAGTATCTTTCTTAGCGTAACAAATACAATAAATAATATATTTATATCTTTTATATTGTGTTTGTGTTCGAATCATTTAAAACTATATTTAGGAAATCTCGAATTTGTATAATTAATTCAATATATATGCACCACTCTCACATGTTATAAGTATTTTTTTCTCTCTTTTTTTTATTAGATGTATAAGTATCTTTCTCAGGCGCAAATACAAGAAATAATATATATTATATCTTTCATATTGTGTTTGTGTTCGAACCATTTAAAACTACATTTAGGAACTCTCGAATTTTTTTTCGCCTTCGGCCACCGTTGTTCCTCTACTTCGACCCCCCAACACGATAGCTCTAGTTCCGCCACTGCTCCTACCTATATTACTCCTCTCTCTCCTCTTCACGTCACTCTCTTTTCTCTTTCTCTCTCCCACTCCCACTCCCACTCCCACTCCCACTCTTTTGTGTGTTGAGAAATCGCAATTATTACAATTGAGATTGCGTGTTGAGAATATGTTTTGTGTAGTATAATGTAGAGCATGCACATAAAAATACTACTCCCTCCGTCCTACCCGACTTGTCTAGTATTCTTTTTCGGGTCGTCCCACCTGACTTGTCTTGTTTCTTGAAAAGGAAAATAATTGCTACACAAACTTCCACTTTTTCTTTGTGGGTCTACTTTTTTACACACAACTACCTACTCATCTTAATCTCCAGTCTTAGAAAGAAACCAGACAAGTAGCACGGAACAGAGGGAGTATAAGTTTGATCTATTTCTTTAGTCAGAGTTGTTAGGCTGCGAATCTTCTAGCTAGCTGTCCTTTGAATGTTCTCATCATTCTTTAATTATTTGACAACTTCCATAACTCAATTATTTTGAACTGATAATAGAAAAGAAAAAAGAAGACACGCGACACAGGCAAACAATTTATTCATATACTACTCCCAATTAATTTTAATTATTTTTTCTAATCATATTGTCGTTTTTGATAAGGTTGTCTGTTATGATAAATAATAAACCAAACTACTAAACCCCTTTTGCTTGTAGTACCTAGATTTGATCCGGCCGGTGAGGCGGCGACCCTTCAACAAACCGGGTGATTATTTAATTTGGCCCTCTTTTTTGAACTATTGACTTCATATTTTAATATTTTTCATAAGTTAATGCTATTTCCAAATAAAAAAATAGAAGTTTTTTATTATCTTGTTATTCATCTTCTCGTTTTACTATATATCCTATAGTTAATTTTGACTTGTAAACGATGAGAGGTTGAATGGAAGACGTGGACATGGCGGCGATTCATATTACCCCATGTGAAATTTTTGTTTGCATGCATAAGACTTTAGGCTTGTTATTCAGGGACTTGTTCCAAAATACCGTAATGAAATTAATAAGGAGTTTGTCGCTAGGTATTTGACCAAATAGAATCGTCAAGTTCCTATAGAACCTATCACTAAAATCTCCTAGAGGGGATAAGGCTAAGCGGAGCGAAAAGGATTTTCCATGATACAAAGTATTAGTCCCACACGAAATTTGTGAAATAAGTGATTGTCTGATAATGAGCAAGGAATACCTTTGGCAGCATCCACTAATTCAGCGACCCGGACGTTTTCGGGATGCCACTAATAACCAACGAATGGCAAGTACAAAATTACAATAAGGTATAAAAATCAAAGTTTCAAGCACATAAATGCTTATATATAATCTTGTTACAATTGATTGAAACAAACTCTGCACATGCATATATAGATGATCAACAAATTGTGATTTAATTTGGCAACAACTTGGGAATTGAAAGAATTAATCTTTTCTTCAATTTTATTAATAATCTAATACCCCCTCATAGGCATGCTAGAATGAAATTAAGTAAACCAACCAACTCCAAAATCGCCCGCACACCATATCAATTTATTAACTCGTTTCTCCAACTCCTGATCAGCACCTCAGTTGAATCTCCCGCAGTCGAACCGGATGTTACCGTTCTTTCCGCTCTTAACCCCGACCCGGCCCAAGTTGGTAATGGCCTTGATGAAGGCGGCATTAAACGCTTGCGGGTTGTTGGCCCACGTATTGACGGTGTTCTTGGATCTGGAATCCGTGAAGAGAACCTGATCCGACGTGAATAGCCCCTTCCCTTCAACAAGATTCTTGAAGTAGATGTTGTCGAACTTCCTCGGCGTGGTGGGGTCCATGTCGATGGCTATTCTGGGGTCCACATTCTTGGGGCACATCCCTTGCAGCTGGGTCGCGTACTGCTTGTTCAGGGTCGGATCCACCGGGTTCTGCCGGGTGAAGTTGTATATCCGGTTCGCGAACTTGCTGCAGTGGGAGAATCCTAGGGTGTGGGACGCTGCAAACCCAAACACGACACGTGTCAGTTAGTTATTTAGTTAGTTACTGCTAGCTCTTTTTGTCTTCAAGTCTTTCTCATTTTCTTATCATTAGATGCTTGCCAATAGTTCATGATACATGATGTGTAATAATTTTACACTCCCTCTGTCCCACAATTTTTTATTTCAAGAATTTTAAACACGAATTTTAGAAAAAGTTGTTGGTTATGTTTAAAGATATGGACTCTGAAATAAATTGCTTGTAATAATTTATTATTTTCGAAAAAGGAGTATATGAATATGATCGTGAACTAGAATTGGAATTTGAAATTGAAATTGGAATTTGAACTACCTGAGAGAGCGATCATGTCAGTCTGAGAGAGGCCTCTTGAAGCAAACATGGAATTGAGCTGATTCAAATTGAAAGTTGGCTGAGGCAGATTGCCATTAACGCTCGAAGCTGTTGAACTCAATCCATCCAGTCTTCCCAATTCCACACCATACGCAGGGCCACCGGTCTAATTGCAAAAGATCAATTATTTCATCTTAAATCGATTTACGGATGCAATTTTAATTTCCGAAAACTAAAATGGAATTAAATTTATTGATCATTACCAAAGCAATGACATCGCGCGTGGCCAATGCAAGAATATCCGCACACGAAACCTTATTCTTGCATTTGGGGATGGCATCCACGGCGGCTTTCGCCTTGATGACGGTGTCGAATCCATCTCCGGCGAGCGATAGGTTGTCGGGGTGATCCTTCTCCGCCGTCTTCCCCGGAGTCGAAGCTACGATCACAGATGCATCACATCCCTGCAGCGCCGACTCCGATCAGATATATGGAATTAATTTAGCAATTAATTAATGTATAATAATAATAATCACCGAGACAAAGCAGTCGTGGAAGAAGAGACGGATGGTGGCCGGGGCTGTGACGAAGGTTTGTTTGAACTTGGCCGTCACCGCCTTCTGTACAATTTTCTCGACGTCGGGGCAGGTGTTGGCATAGTAGTTCTGCCGGAGCTGAGCTGACGCGGAGCCGCACAGCAGAACGAGAGTGAGAGAAAGGGATAGGGTCATTAGAGACGGAGCCATATTTTATTACTTGGCTTAATTAACAAGTGATGATTCTGGGGACAAGCTAGTGAGATTACATGATATATATACAGGTGGATTATCAGTGTCTTTAAAATAAATTAAAAACTTGTGATTAGTAGAACTGGTCGGAGCTGCTAGTTGGCTCAGAATCTTTCCACAACGAAGAAACCTAGCTTTGATCGTCCCTTTTGGGATATGATATATCGGTTAAAGTGGTTAATATGTGATTAAAAGCTCATGAGTTCAAAACTACAAAGATCCTTATACGTGAATCTGTCACTTATAACCGACCCTCGTAAATCCAAAAAGATAAAAAAGCTAGTTTTGATTTTTTTTTTTTTTGGATGACGAGGATAACCCGCAGACGCTACCGAAATGCGCACTGGGTAAACTCCGCTCTTGTGCAATAGCCTGCAAACCACACAGGAGAGTTCAACCATCCTAAACTAACCACAGACAACACATAACGGTTCCAATGGGATTTAAACTCCAGGACCTATCGGTCCCGAGCCACCCACCTTCACCACTACGCCATCCGAAGGGGACAGCTAGCTTTGATCTTATGATTGGATGCACAAGTTGATTTGATTTGCCTGTGGGCGAAGAAAATAGCGAATAATAGTCCACGGAATTAATAATTGAAGATGGGAGAGAAGTATGTCATAGTTTATTCTATTTATATATAATATATAATCAGCTCTAAATAAAGACCAAAAGCTAGTAGTAATACTTTTCTTTTTTCCAGCCTGCGATTGTGGGGACATGTAATGTGACAAATTCACCAGCTGCCAAAGTTTTGTATTTCTCTTATTACCAGTGAATTTATTTTGGTGTGTCGTATTACTTGAACATTTAGGCCTTGTCATATTAAAGTGAGTTCAAATGAGGTGCGTGGAAGATTTAATTTAGATCTCATCTAACTAATTATGTAAATTCCAACGGAAACAATATACTCTCTCCGTCCCACCAAAAATCGATGTATGTTGGTAAAGATGTGTGACTGATAAAATTAATTAATTATTTAAAATTAATTAGTGAGGTTGATGTGTGAGATTCATTCAATTAATTAATGTTTTTGAGTTGATTTCAGTTGATAAAGACGTGGAGTCTATTCCATTATTTAAAAACAAATTTTGTGGAATGAATAGAGTATTAATTTGGATAATGAATAATTGTAGTAGAGGTCGTAATCAATTAAAGAAATATCTGAATTAATCGATATTGTTAAGTTGACTTATGATTAATGAATCCCAAATAGGGTATGAATCCTTTAGAAAAGGCAGAGGCAGAGTTATGTAGGAAAGTAGGAAGGTAGGAAGTATGAAAATTTCTTAATTTTTTTATGCATGTATTTTTTACATTTTTGTTCTTATGCATAAAACATATAAGTAATATACAAAAGGAATATTCCAGAACATATTCAATCTAAACTATCAAAAAATAAAATGAATGGTACAAATTTCTTTTTATTTCTTATTTTAAGGAGGCTTCTCATTTGATCAATTCCCTCTCATGATAATTGTTATACATAACTAATGCAACCCACTCAAACTACTAAATACTTAATAATAACAAATTAGGGTTAAGTGGTTGTGTGTGATTTGAGGGAAATTATATGAAAGGTCAATTACTAGAGTTTTCTCGACTGCTTCTAATTAATGATATTAGCTTAACTAAGTCATATTCTATTTAGGAATGACAGCTAATAGAAATCTACATACTTTTCAAATACAATCTTGCACACTGATCCCCTCTAATTATAGAGATTGTAATAATTGGATTTGTGAGGCTACACGTATGCATAAATCGATCTTAGTCAATTGACATGTATTTTAGTAATTTTCTAGTCGACTCATCTTTTTATTATTTCCAACTTTTGATCATATGATTAATAAATACTCAATTTGTTCCAAAATTTTTGTCCACTTTGGTGGCGGCGAGGTTTTTAAGGAGATTTTTTTTTTAATGACGAGGGTAATTCGCAACCGCTATCGAAGTGCGCACTGGTTAAACCCCGCTCATGTGCTCTAGCTTTTTTTTTTTTTGATGATGAGGATAACCCGCAGCCGTTACCGAAGTGCGCACTAGTTAAATCCCGTTCATGTGCCCTAGCTTGCAAACAACACAGGAAGGTTCAACCAAGGTTAACCAGGTGACAAGCTATCCACTCATGTGCTCTAGTTTGCAAACAACACATGAATGACGAGGATAACCCGCCGCCGCTACCGGAAGTGCGCCTTGGTTAAACCCCACTCTTGTGCTCTAACTTGCAAACAACACAGGAGGGTTCAACCACCCTAGGCTAACCATAGGTGACAAGCTATCCGCTCTTGTGCTCTAGCTTGCAACATGAGGGTTCCACCACCCTAGGCTAACTATAGGTAACAAATTCACACATAGCGGTCTTGCTGGCTTTTGAACCCATGACCTTTCTGTCATAGGCTACCCAACTTAACCACTATGCCATCCCAAAAAGAATTTAAGAAGATTTGTTAGTTGTTTATAATATAAAATTGAAATTTTGGGACGGCTAAATAAGATATAGTGGATTTAAATTTTGGAACGGATAGAGTACGTGATAACGAGTTAAATAGTGGGAGTTTGGTGGCACGTTGTTGTTTGGAAGTGTGCAGAGTTATGACAAAAGACGAATAACATAATATGTGGAATTCCATTTCCACAATTTTTATGTAATCATCCTTTCACATCTCTGTGCACGACCATCATTTGAAATTTCAAAGTAGCAAAAAAACAAGTGAATCATTCGCAAAGACTAAAATCCTTAGCCATCCATAATTAAAATATTCGTTTGGACAAAAAGGAAAGAAGAAAATATCAAGAGGGAGATTTGTCGTGCAGGATAGTAGGCACTATCAAAACGTGTAGCCACAATTAGGTCTCTCAAATTCTAATTCTCCGCCCTCGCGAAACAACCTTCTTAGTTGGTAAGAATCTTCTATTTCACAATTGGAATCTCACTACATATTCTCCAATCAGATGGTGACATATGTATTTTAATTTACGTAAATTTAATTTTAATTAATATCGATATCTCATTTAATGATAAAAAGAAATAGACAAAGAAAGACACATGCCACCATCTGAAATGGGATATATATTGCGACTTCAATAGTAGGATATAAGATCTTTATGCATATGTCTCATGGGATGGTGTAGCGGTGAAGATGGGTGGCCCGATACTGAAAGATCATGAGTTCAAATCTCACTGGAGCGGCTGCGGGTTCCTCTTAAAAAAAAAAAAAAAAACTTTATGCATACTCTTTTATTCGTGCCTTCATTTGCTCAACCGATTATTTTATATTTATTTTTGTTATTTTACTTAACTTCAAAAATTATGGAATTGCAATTACTTAAAATGGAACTTAAATATTAGAATGATGAAAAGTATTTGTTGGTCAATAACTATGTTGCACGGACATTTCAAAAATGTCAACGTCTCGTATCGGATGTGTCGAACACTCAGACACTACACGACACTGCAATTGCTGTGTCCAAAATATTTGTATTTACAAGACATCTAATTCTACTAAAAATGTACAAAATTAGTTTATTTTACACTTGACATTTTAAATAAATTAGTGTCCGTGTCGTATCTTAAGTTTCTTACAAAATGTCATTTCACGTGTCTTGTGTTCGTATCGTGTCACGTATCACGTATCCCGTATCCATGCAATCTAGTCGTTTAATTAATACTGATGTTCGGATCCAATATAAAAGAGCCCATGTTGATAGGGCCGGGATTTTTAATTAAGTGGATTTACGGGCTTGATTTCAACTGAATATCGGACTTCAGAAACCAGTCTTTGGTTAGGCTTTAAATTTGCATGATTCAGGCCGATTTTGCATAATTCAGAAGCCCATCAAATATATACTTGATTTTGTTTCAAGAATGATGAAACTAAATCAAGATTCAAATTTATCCACTTAGTATGACAAAACACTTAAGAATTAAGATGCTTAGCCTTTGACCGAAAAGTAATAGGTTCAGAATCCACTAAGATATGAAAAATAGATAAGCTTTAAAATACAAGTTTATATAAATGTAAAAAACGATCCCGACGGAAATTGAACAATTCTAAATCAACCACTTACGTAGAAGTGGTCACACAACCTTGTACAATAACTCTCTAGAATCATGAGAGATTGGACAAATTATTAATGTTGAAATAGACAAAGAGGGACCCCCCATATATCTCTGTATAGTGGATGTTGTATAGTGGATGTCAATATGTTATATCAATCTTTTCTATTAAAAAAACTTTAATGTTCCGAGCAATCTTGACAAATACTATGTATCTTCTTTTTTAAGTCTCAAGTGGTGTCTCTCAACATATAAGATCATCATGATTATTGAATACATTTAAATTTCGATAAAGTAATAATCTTATTAAGATAATAATTTCTTCCGGTCTTGATATGGGTCAATGCGCTAAAATAAAATTCGATAAAGTAATATTCAATAAAGTAATAATATCGCTAAGATAATAATTTATTTCGGTCCCGATATGGGTCAATGCACTAAAATAATGTTCGATAAAGTAATAACCTCATTAAATGAATATTTTTTTCTTGGTCCCAAGATTATTACTTTATCGAGTTTTAACTGCATTGTTGCTTTTCTAATGCAGTTTTTGCCCCCATCAAATCTCAAAATTGTAAACCACTTAATATATCAAATTGAAAGATCGTGTATAGAATTCGAGTAATACTAAGGGGCCGTTTGGTTGGGGGAATCAGGAATCGGAAAGGGAAATAGGAGGGTTGACTCCGTTAGATAGTGTTTGGTTCGATTTTTTTAGAAAATTGATTCCCCCACTTTGGGGAATCGAATACCCTAGTCAAAGCAATTTTGTTTCCCCCCTCCCCCTTGGGATTTCTTTTCCCTTTCCCCCTTCTCTCCCCTTCACTTCTCAAAAAAAAAAAAAAAAGCTTACCCCTTCTCTCTCGCCTCTCCCTCCGTCTCCCTCTCTTAATCGCCGCCGCCGTCCCTACGTCGTCTCCTCTCTCAGTCGTCGTCGACGCTTCACCACCACTGCCACCGTCCCTACGTCGCACTGCTCGCCGACGCCGCTTCACCACCGTCGTCCGCTTCAATCGCTGCCGAACGGCGCCGCAGCTCTGTAATCTGTCTAATCTCTGTTCTCTTTCTTATTCAGCGATTTTTAGAGTTCATTTGAAGAGATTCGTTTTCGATTTTGTGTATCATTTTGAAATGCTTCTGATTTTGTTCGTGATTTAGTTTGATTCTACTTGCCTTATGTTCTTAGATTTCCAATTGTACCTGGGGTTTTGCATTTTGCCTTTCTGAAAGAGTTCAATTTTTTTTGTGATTTTGTGAAATTAACTGCTTGTGGTACTCTAATAAGAGCATTTGCACTTGAAATCTGTAATATCGAACACGAAAGGGTACCATTGTCATGAATGTTTTAGGAGTATGCTTGCCTGAATTAGAATTTATTTATGTTTTAAGCGGTTGGGAGGGTTCAGCACACGATGGTCGAGTATTACGTGATGCTATAAGTAGGCATGATGGTTTAAAGGTTCCTAGAGGTAAATCAATTTTTATGTTACTTCGTATATTATGAAAGTGAATAATTGATTAATGTATGTTTTCATGTGAAGGGACATATTATTTATGTGATGCCGGATATACAAATGGAGAGGGATTCCTTGCACCGTACAGAGGACAACTTTATCATCTAAGAGAATGGAACAATGGTCCTCGCCAACCAAGAAATGCAGAGGAATACTTCAACTTAAAGCATGCAATGACTAGAAACGTAATAGAAAGGTGCTTTGGGTTACTAAAAGGAAGGTGGAGAATTCTTAGAAGCCCTTCTTGGTTTAGTTCCGATACACATAGCCGTATTGTCATGGCATGTTGTTTATTACATAACCCGATAAAGAGATATATGCCTCCCGGATCTCTTTTTGATGACATATCCGATGATGAGAATTCGGATGATGATGGTGTCGATGAGGACGACAATGAAGTTGAATATTTGACTTCTATTGATACAACAGACCCTTGGACCAATTTCAGAAATTCATTGGCTCAAACTATGTTCAACAATTGGCGCGCTGAAGGCCATAGAATTTGATTTTATATCTTGTATTGGGGTTTTTTTTTTCATGAATTGTAATGACTATATATAATGACTTGTTTTTTAATGAAGTTCAATTGTATTTGGAAGTTGGTTTTTTTTAAGCTATTTTTTGTATTATAGTATACTTTCAATTATTTAAGTACTAAAAAAAAAATTGATTCTCTATGTATGTACCAAACAGTCAAATGTAAAGGAAAGGGAATCGATTCCCTTTCTTTGGTCCGAACCAAACAGGATGGCAAAAGGGTAATCATTCCAAAACCTTTCCTTTCCTTTCACTTTCTTGATTCCTTTCCGTTTTCCTTCGCGAACCAAACGGCCCCTAATAATTTTGACACCTTTTTATAAATTATCGTTTTTCAGTTATTAGATTCTCTTTCGAAAATAAACCTGTGATGAATAGCTTATCATTACGCATGTATGATTACCTTGGTAATATATATAATTAATAATCTCAAGAAAAGCATGGTAAAAGTGTCAGCATTTGTCCTCCATTATCGAAAATCCTGAATAAATCATCATTTAATTTCCAATGCTCAAGACTAATAATAAGACTAGTGATCTCAAACTCCAGGCATTACGTGCAATCACAATTTTTTTTTTATTATTTTCTTCTTTTAACCTTTTTATTTTAAGTCTTGGGGTTCTAAAATTCACAATTATTTTTCATGAATGCTTCACGTTGTTATATAATATTTTATTTCATGGAAATCAAGGAGAGAACAGATTCATCGTTCTCGAAATTTCGAGCAGGTGAACCTGTGCTGCAGTAGTCATGCCTCTACTTAAATTAATTTTTTTATATAGTGGAAAGCAAAAAACTGTCTCGAATTTTGATTTCTTAGGCATAATCATCGAAACAAAAGCTGCATATATATAAAAATATAAGACTAGCTAGGCACTAAGTTTACGTCGAATTTGGATCCTCTGTTCCATTTTTTTGTGTCTTACTCGTGTTCCATTCACATTTTAACTATAAACATCTAGGTATTTACGATAATCGTAAAACTCAAATCGTAAACACCAAATGGTTATAGTTAAAAATGACAGTGAAATACAAATGTGACACAAGATAATGGGACGGAAGATTTTGTGGGACTTGCGCCGGCCTTTTCAATTTGATTTTTCTTAATAAATAGTGTTACATTTTATTTAACTCTATACTTAATAAAATGCTATCTGTAAATTAATGTGACAAAAATTTAAAACCTGATTAAAATTTATCTATACCGCATATCCAATTATTCGAATAACACACTCCTGCTCTGGGTCTAAAAAACCATATTCTTGTCGAATTATATATAATTGGATGGATAAAGATTATTTAAAGAAAAGGGATAAAGTAAAAGGTACAAATTAATTGTCCTTTAATTCAATTTGATAGAAATGGCAGAAAGCGAAACGGTAGTTTATTTGGTTGAATTAGAGATTCCAGCCTTTATCATCATTAATGTCATTATCCTAGATTAGATTAATTAACGTTGTAAACTCAGTACTTAGTCCCTGTCATTAGTTCCATAATACTGTCTGTCACCCGTGAACCAACGCTAATTTACCTTCTTGCCCCTTTGACAAAATTAAAAAGGAGAGTAAGGACCATGCCTCTTAAGTCATTACCTTCAATTTCTTCAACACCACTTGGTAACCCTAGTAGAAATTAAAACATGTAGTAGCTTAGATATTATATACTCCCTCCGTCCCGCCTGACTTGTCTTGTTTCTTTTCGGCACGGAGATTAAGATGAGTGGGTGATTGTGTGTAGATGAGTGGGTTGTTATGTGTAAAAAGTTAGGTCCCACAAAAAAAAAAGTGAGAGTTTGTGTAGTAATTATTTTTCTTTTTAGGAAATAAGGCACGACGAATGGGACGGCCCAAAAATGAATACAAGACAAGTCGGACGGGACGGAGGGAGTACTTCCTTGCCTTATTGAAATACTTCAATATACCTTTTCGGAATGTATCATTTAAGTTGTTCAATTTCCTTTTCTGACAAATTTATACAGTACTACACACACCTGAAAAATAAACTGAATTAATTCAATGAAACGGAAGAAAGAGAATAGTAAATTTTGATGATAATTGGGACTTGAACTTGTAATTATTTATGCAAATTAGAAATAATTAGAAAAAGCATAGTGGGCAAAGATGAAGAAAAAGTTGGACAAGGGCAGTGCGTGAAGTGGGGGCAGCCTTTTAGCGAACCCCCAAGGACCCACACCATCTCTCTGCACCGGCAACGCGTGCTTCCATGTCCACTCTCTCTCTCACCCTCACTCTCTCTCTCTCTCTCTCTCCAATTATAAAAATACCAATGAGAAAATGGAAGATCCTATTAACGAAAATTGAATTATACAGACAAGACGAAGAGAGAAATGAGATATAGGAAAACGGATGTGACTATCCCTATTTGGATAAGCACGAACAAAAACATATAAATTCATTTTTTATAGTAAATTTAATGTAGATAGGTCATAATATTAATATTAATATTAATATTAAGATATTAACTAAGTCCACCACCCATGTTGGTGGTGTTTGGATCTTTCCATATATAGTATTATAATTTATTACAGGCAATAAGATCATTCATAGAACAAAACCACCATGTTACACGATTTTTATATCCATATACATAAATAATATTGTATTTATTTGCTCATATCACACATGAAAACTATTACTGGTTCTCAAGTACATATATATCATCAACTTGACTATATTTTTTTAATAATAAGAAGGAAACTAAGGAGTATCATTTGTACGTACATACAACGACGGAACTCGGACTTTTTAGTTGGAGGGTCGAAATAAACATAAGAAAGAAATTGTGTCAATCGAATGGTCGAATAAAGTGAAATAACGAAAACGGAACAAAAAACTTCGACCCCTATAAAAACGAAATTCCGGCAGTCGGAGGATCGGCAGACCCTCCCGACCCCCCTTAGTTCCGTCCCTGCCGTACATGGTACCTGACGTTTTGTTATATTACAATTTTGTGTTTTATTGTATTATATGATATGATATATTATATATATTGATATAATTAATTGAATGAAATACTAAGCTAAAGATTGTTTTTATGACAATACTGCATCAAATACATAATATATAATATTATCATTAAATGCGTTTTATTATTATACACTACTAGAGTTTTTAACCACTATCTACATGCAATCCAAAAATCTGACTCAAGCATATTAATAAAAAGGCTTTTTTTCATATAGTAGATCTTATTCTTCGTTGACGAGCATATAATACTGAATCATTAATTGTTATGCTTACATTTAATGAACTTCTAGATCAGATCGTCGCTTGAAAAAAAAAAACAGATCTATTGAATTCATGAAGTACGAATCTTGATTACGCTGCAACGGAGGTTGAACACTATATCAATTCTAAATTAATTATTTATGCAGAAATAAGAATATCAACTATACTCATGGGCGGATCTAGGATTATGAGGAAGGGGAGTAAAATTTGAAAATTCAATAGAAAATGGGACTAAATATAGATTTCGAAGGGGCAAAAAAAAAAAAAGTCGAAAGTTACGCATGAAAAATTGAGTTTCGACATGAATCAGGGCTTGGATCTGCCCATGGCTATACTACATGTGGTCGGTTTTCCAACTTTAATATATTACTATTATAAAGGAAAAAAATTAGAATATAGAGATTTAAGATCTTGAACGTTGTAATTAACCAATTAATTGGACTATGTATGTGTCCATGAGAGATTTCCAAGAGGTACCCTTTTAAGGTACGATCGCGATCCAACTGTCGGTGTGCCACGTGGCGCTACCTCAGTGGGTATTCATTCCCCTTGATTCATGTACGTATACATGTATCTACAGGTAGAAGAAGATAAAGTGTTAATACATCTGATAAGACAATATATATTAATTTCAAAATAAATATTGAGTTCTTGATTGCATGTGCTCAACTTTGTCATGCTACGCTGTTACCCTCATGATTTGTCATCCTAAATTACAAAATTTATATACATACATACTTCTTACTAGGTTCGTGATGAAATCAATAATACACCCATTAATACAATACTGTTGATTTTACATGTATATATAATATACTCCCTCCGTCCCATTCTATTAGTCCAGTATATTTTTTCGGATTGTCCCACTCTATTAGTTCATTTTTTTAACTTAAAATAACATTCTTATATATTCTAGTGGATCTCACTACTTTATACTACCTCAGTACACCCCCCCCACAATCCCAAACAACTTTCTTAAAATCTCCAAAATGGGCACCCAAAAATGGTATAAGGGACTTAAATTTCCAATCAACTTTTTAATAAAATGGAATGGATAGAATATAAAGTAAATGGATTGGACAAAAAATAATAGAGCAAGAGAATCTGATTGAATAAAATAAAGAATTGGTGTGGCGGAGATGGTCGGGGCATCTTCAAATACTGGGGGTTAAGGGGCAGTGGGATTTGTTTGGCATGCCCTCATCATTCACATCAAACCTACAAACAATTGCTTTGATTTCTGCGATCCTTTTTTATTCTTCTGCACAACACACAAACACATTCCAGTATATATATATACAAGGCGGCAGGCAGGCAGTATATGCCAAAACATTGATTGTGGAAACACAAGTTGAAGCTGCAGAATCTGATTTAGAGAGAGAAAGAGAGAGAGATATCATATTTTGGAAGTTGATGACATTCTTCGAGGTAAGAAGATCATCACTTCAGCTGCTTTTCTTTTGTTGCTTGTTGATCAATATTGTTTCTACAGATGGGGTTTTTCTGCTTTTCTTTTATTGATATTTGTACAAATTTAATCACCACTCCAAAGTTAGGATTTTAGGCCTTTCTATTAATCACCCATCTCTCTCGAAAAACTTCTGATCTTTCGAGTCTTCTCTGATATAAGTGGAACTAATAATTTCTCGGCATTTTAAGATCACTATGCTACTGAAAACGATATGCTCAAAGATATTTTCAGTTTACCAATAATTATTATTATGGCCCAAAAACATTATCATCATAACTCAAAGAAAATTAAAAAATTAAAACTTCACATCTACGGCCTCAGCTTTCAGGCAGTCTTTATTGGGTGGTACCGATTTTCTCAGTTTCTGCTGTTTCAGGTGGCAACATGTATTAATACGAACGCGGAAATCGTATCGCGGGTTGCAAGAATCACAAGTGCGAAATCATCTTCTTCTGCTGGTGTGTGAGAATGGAGGGGCTTCTGAATCAATACGACAAGGAGTGTATGAAAATGGCCATGTTAAAGCACGAGGAAACGTTTCGAGAGCAGGTAATTATAATTAATCAACATCATTGCTTACATATATAATCACATTCTATTAGTATTAATTAGTACTCACACATCGAAATGTTCATGATCTTGATCTTAAAATATATAAATTTAATTTGGTGTGTATAGGTTTACGAGCTCCATCGCCTGTACCGGATCCAGAAGACGCTAATGAAAGACGCGGCGAGAGACGCGCGGGTCGATCATCATTACAGTAGTAACCATCATCCGGAAAGGGAATGTGATAAGAAGGATCTTGAGCTGAGGTTAGGGCCGAGAAGCTACTACGAGAAGAAGGGTGGTGAGGCCGGGATTCGGACACCGGATAACTCGTTTTCGGGATCGAGCCATTTGAGGGGAGGAGGGAGAAGCACGTTGAAGAAGCCGGTGGTTTCGAATCAGGGCCCTTGGCTGTTCCAAGCACTCAGCCTCAATATGACATGATCATCGTCAATTGTTCGATTGCTACATGGATTTGAATTTTTGAAAAATCCTCTTTAATTAATTTCCTACTACAACGTACAAGATTCTGCATAACTACTAATTAATTTTAGTCTCCAATTAAAACCCCTGTCACACACGTTCTTAGGTTGAGATTGAGACGATGGATAGATTATTATGTGGAGTTTAGTTCATAAAAATATCCCACGGGAATCCCGAGAGTGAAGCATTGTCCCACATGACTCACATGCAGATAAGACTTAAAGACTTACCATACTCGCCTAAATTAAACCTTAGACTTTGCGTGAGTTTTTATTTTTTTTTTGGATAACGAGAGTCTGTCTGAATATTTATAATATTTTATCGAGTCGAACCGGAAATTTGTTGCTGTCGAACTTTTTTTTTTATTGTTGGGTTTGACAAGGAAAATAAAGTGATGGTTGATCGAAAGGGAATCTGAACTCGTCTATTATTGAGGCCGGAGGCATTTTACTCGTGGCCATCTTTAGATATATATGAGACCTACCTACCTTTTATAAGTCCACTAATGGCAGCTTAAGGCATATTATTATACATCTTCTAGAAATTTCATTCTAGTTATTAATATCTTAATGTTATCTCATTAGTACCACAATTACATTAGAAGATCATAATCGAAAATTAAAATTGGAATAGGGAATCCGCTCCCTGATCGACATGTATAAATATTTAAATAATGGAAGCATGTATGATTTAAAAAAAGATTGGGGAGAGGAGAGGAGAGAGAGAGAGATAATCTAGATAAGCTTGGTGTACTTCCATATAAAAATAACCCCCTCCCCCCCCCCGATCGCGGAAATTCTAATGAAGGGAGACAAACACAAAAAAAAAATCAAACCACCCCAAAAACCAAACCCCAAAAACAAATCCTCCCCTGAAAAGGAATGCCCCAGTTTTTTGGGTTTGAGCCCACTAGAAAGTTAAAAAAAAAAAAAAAATCAGAAAAAAAAAAAAAAAAAAAAAAAAAAAAAAAAAAAAAAAAAAAAAAAAAAAAAAAAAAAAAAAAAAAAAAAAAAAAAAAAAAAAAAAAAAAGAGGGTAACCGTGATGTCCAGGTCCCCTCTTTTTAAGGTCTTCACCTCACACCTACCACATCAAAACAATTTTCCATATATATATTGACTTTAAAAGTCTTGATGTGTCTGCCACCAAGTGAACATTAGATTCCTTTTTTCCTTCTCAAATACTACTAAAAATTATGAGATTCCTTTTTTCGTATAAATATAAGGACCTCCGATCCAATTTTGTACATGGTTGAATCCTATAAATTATATACACACACAATTACAAACTCGAGATTTAAAGTAGAGAAATTGAATTAAGGGGGTAATGAGATCACATGTCCAATAAATTCATGTTATAATTGGTGGCCGATTTAAAATTATGTAGTTTTGAATTAAAAAATTATAGAATGAAAGGAGAAGATTGAAAAAGGAACACTTTTTTATCCGTTTGATTTACTAATTGTAAAGCCGATTAATTTAAAGAGTGCAGTTTTTTTTTATTCGAACAACAATTAGACAAAGATTCATTGAACATGTGATCACATCCCGAATTGAGGGGACCCGTCACAAATGACCAATAAATTGGGCACGAGATCACCTAACTCAGAAACTTTATCCTAACTTTGTCCCATAAAGATAAACATCTTGATGGCTAGTGTACAATTTTACAATTTGTACAGTAGTCATTTAGATGCCTACTTTATTAGACAATGTTGGGATAATATTTTTGAGACATGTGATCTAATCTCAATAAATTATACTCTCTTCGTCCCAATATTTATGACTTGACTCAGAGATTAAGACGAGTTGTGGAGAAGTATAAAGTAGTGGGATCTACTTATATAGATAATTGTGCACCATTCATTTATGTTGACTTTTGAAATAGGACAAATAAAAGTAGCAAATGAGACATAAATAACGGGACGAGTATGGTATATGTAACAGCTAAAGAGATGGGCTTTCAATATTTAAAATAAAATAAAATAAAAAGCCCTTTAGAATTATGGGCCTCCTAAATTTGTGGGCCATGGGCCGTTAATATTTAATATTTTGAACTCTAGACCCAATAATGAAGAGAGGCCTCCAGGACCAATGTACAGGCTACGTGGCATGTCTCGGGGCCGTGGTTTCATTCCCGTCCCGACGAGACTCTCTATGTTTCTCGCAGATACCTGCTACACTCTTGCTGGCTATCGTGGATATGGCGTATTTCGGCAGGTATGCCGCCCTCCACCGCCTTCTCCACCGTCACCGCACTCCAATCCGGTCTCAATTGCGCGAGCGGTGGCTGAGCTGCAACGCCGAGTGGGCGGATCCTCCCGATTTCGCCGGAATGAACGCCTATGACATACTCGGGGTGTCTCCGACGAGCTCAATTGCACAAATTAAAGCTTCCTTTCGTAAATTGGCTAAAGAGACTCATCCCGACCTAGCTCAATCGCAAGATCATTCCTCTTTTGCCTCCAAGGATTTCGTCCAGATTCTTGCTGCTTATGAGGTTCCTTTCTCTCTCTGCAACTTCTACATTGTTTAAGGGCGCCAATTTAGTCGAATTTCACGTTTACGTTGTTATGTTTACCCTTCAGCTGGAATTCGGTTCAAGCAATTCATTTGTTCATATGGCCGTATATGAAGCTGCGTTAATTGTTATCCACTTTATTTTTATTTTCATCTTAAAATTTATTGATTTTCTTGTGGTTGAAATAGAGTTCTTGATGTGGTTAGTCGTATGCAGTGTTCACTCTTGATTTTCACTTTCTTTTCTTCTGCCTGTTTCTTGGATGGTTAGGTGTGGTTTCCTTTGCCTTTCTAGTTGATTTGGATCTCTTCTTGATCGAGAAAATATCAATTTTGGTCCTTTAATATGGCTTCTGTCTTATTTTAGTTCTTTAATGTGTCAGTGTCCAATTTTGGTCTTATTATAGTGTCTGATTTTGATCTTCTAATGTAGCAGTTTTCGATTTTGGTCATGAACATTATAATGCGTCCGATTTTAGTCCTATAACTTTACAAAGTGTCCCATTTTGGTCATCAGATAGAAATTGTCGAAAATAAAAAAGGTGTGTTAATTTCAAACTTCTTCCAATCACTAAAAGAAGTTATTTTGTAAAGTTTTATGACATAAAATGAACATTTTTACTATTAAAACGAGGTCAATTTTTATTTTACAATGTACTTTCTAAATGTTTTTTTCTTGGTCTTGTAACTTTTAAAAATGTTTGTTTTTGTGCCAAAATTTTATAAAATGTCTTATTTTAGTCTTGCGGCGGAGAGCGTAGTTCATGTGTCTTTTTCTGTTCGGCAAATTTTGTCGTAGGACCGAAATCATACACTTTGTAAAGTTATAGGACCAAAATCGAACGCATTATAAAGTTACATGACCAAAGTCAAACACTGCTATATTAGAGGATCAAAATCGGATATTATATAAAGTTATAGGACCAAAACCGGACACTACCACATTAGAGGGCCAAAATCAGACAGAAGTCATATTAAAGGACCAAAATTGATATTTTTTCCTTTGTGATCACAGAAAAGCTGGTGTTTTTTTTGGTAAAAACATCAATGAAATATCCTTCTAATAATATTTAACTTGTTTGATACATCATAATGGAATTCAGATTCTCTCTGACGCTACCAGGAGAGCTCATTATGATCATTATATTTCATCTCAAAGAGTCTCCGTAAACGGAAACACTAACCGGGATACTATAATCTTCAAGTACAACTCCTCTAGACACCCAAATAACCAGATGGAAGTAGTTGAATGGCTGAAATGGTATAGGCACACAATAAATGACATTTTGTCTGAAAGAAGAGTGACATCTGGATCGGGGTACTTTGATATTCTTGAAAGAGATTTTTACTCAGCCGTGCATGCAGCATTCTACGGACCTGAGATTGAGTTTATAGATATCCTTCCCGACCGTTTTGAAGCTGACGAAAGGTCTGTGCATGCTACATTAGAGGTTCTTCAGTTAGTTTCAGGTCGAGATCTGTTTGGCTCGGTATGTCTGGCTAAGAAGTACAGTGAATTATCGAATGCCCAATGTGAGAAACTAGAATATTCTGCTCTGAGTTCAATCGAGTTGGCTTATAGCGCGAGTGAGAAACTTCAGTCTGATCAGGACCAATCTATCCGTTCTGATCATCAATCATCTGATGCGTACAGAGACCTGGAGTTACACTTATCTGGGCGAGTTGTGGCTGTGGCTACGAGAGTTCCACCAAAAACGGAGGATGACAGTTCTGATGACCAGATACATATTTCACTCATATCCTCGGATACCTCTGGTGGACATAAAGTTCCCTTGGGAATTATAAAAGGCTTGGGAACCACCGCTGAAGAAGGAACTTGCTACGTCTACAACAATGGTGGCATGAAAACCCATATGATTATGAAGCATAGGACATTGCTGGTATGTTCATATTGCTTCATTAAACCCATGATAATGATGGAGGGTTGGATGATGTGGGTGCATGATTGGTGAATAGATTTAATTGTATTACAATAAGTTTCTTTTTTCCATTTTCCACCTTTAAGCCGCTAAGGTTTGACCTCGGAATCAATGGTGGGAATTCTAAATGTTATTGTGTTACGTTAACCATATCCAATGATGAATTACTTGCACAAACAAGTAGCAGTTTCTTGCTTCCCTTCGTGATTGAGAGGTGAAGACTAGTACATGAGAATATGCTCTCTTTTCTGAAGACCATTTTTCTTGTAGGTCATATGCTAGACTCTTCAACTCATTCAGAGCACGTGCACCGCATTCTTGCTTTGGCTTCTCTCTTATTGTGCCTTGAATAAATGTTTGCGAATGTTTATCCTCGGTTTATCCTTGACAAATGCATGTTTCAGGTGAAACATTTGCATTGGTTTCGAATTGGAGAGAAAATTTCAGTTTGTGAATGTAGATGCACTCGAGCCCGTTTGCCACCGAGCAAGTAAGTAGCAATTTTGTGTTTCATTTTACTTTATACTTATGAATGTGCTTACCTTACTTTAATTGAAACATCTTGCTTGTAAATTCATCATCTATCTACCTTCTTTTGGTAAAATATGTAGCATGAAGTTCTTAACCAATTTCGTCTATCCGTGTACTTGTTTATTAATGGTTCAAACTCACAAATTATACCTAGTGATACTGTTGGCTATGGAATGCTCCCCTAGGATTCACTTCTGAATTACATTTCCATGGTTCTTTTCCTTCCCGGAAGCAGGGACTTTCAGTTTGGCACAACTTTTTCACTCATATTCATGAAGGCGATAAACTTTTTGACTCGTCCTTTGCGCAAGTTTTTTTTTTTTTTTTTTTTTTATGAATGTAACTGTTCCCTTCCACTACAGCATCAGACCCCCGTGGTGACAGTTATGAAACCATTATCAGTTCTGAATCTATCAAGATGTAGAGTGATTCTTTACTTTCTGCTTGATGCATCAACTAGTTTTGCTTGCAAAATTTGATTCTAAATTCCATATCTCACCAAGTTGATACCCTTGTATTTAACATACTCCCACCGTCCTGTTTGAAACGACACACTTTCCTTTTCGAAATGTCACGTTTCTTAAAATGGCAAAGATTGTGTGGACCACATTTAACTATCAAAAAGTCGAACAATCTACACCACATAACACCACTTTCTTAATTCCCGCACCCAAAAGAAATGTGTCATTTCTAATGGGATGGAGGGAGTACTATATAAGTCACACAACTTTTTATTTGCTACAGATATTGGCTATTTGAGCCTCGCAGTGCAATGCATGACGTAGGAGGATGGTATGTTGAGACATTTGGAATCGATAATAAAGGTAAAAATGTTCCAGCCGGTCGATATTGGGATGGTTCAGATACAAATCCACAGTTTGAGGAGTAAGTAATAGGGTTAATCTTACTATTTCCTAGAAAGAACTCATCCTGCTCATTTTCTCGGAGGAATTGCATAGAATATGCTACTAACTGCGATGCTCGTAAGTTAATATTCAGAAAATCATGGCTGATAATGCTCAATGTGACTTTCAGGAGACTTCATCCAGCAATTTACTTGCTTGGTCTGGCCTATAGGACCCTAGATATTGAAGAGGCAGGAAGAAGAAAAAGGAGAATTAAGGATGTGGTTGAATCAGAAATTTCAAGAGTATTCACATGGTTCAGGAAAGTTGCTTAGCTCATTAGCAATTAGTTCTCGGTCAGATGATCGTAGCCGATCCCAGGCATATAACTCCAGCATGTCTGGCTCTTGAATCGCGACAATCATTGGGGGAGAGGAGGATGCAGATAGATCAGATTTTCACTCAGAGGCAGAGCAGTTTCACAATCAATTTCCGGGATAGGCGAAGCATGAAGCGTCGCGTGCAAACGGGCGTACCGAGCATCTTGAATCTTGATGATGGGATAGAAAGCCTGTCCAATCTGCAGCTACCAGTGCTAGATATCACCTCAACTGGCAATCTTAGCAGCTCCTCCTTCAACTTTGAGATGTGGGAGAGGTTTCATTTCTGGACAGAGGTTTGCTGGATGATGACATATAGCGGTCTTGGTGGATTTTGAACACATGACCTTTTGGTGACAAGACGATCGAAGCTAGCTTTGTACGGGGTGGAAAGCTTCGTTAGTTAAGCTTATATATAGCGGTCTTAGTGAATTTTGAACTCATGATCTTCCGACAAAATATTAAACACCTTAGCCTCCTTAGGCTAACCCAAGTGTATTTTATTATGTTGCATGTAGTGTTTACACTTTTCAGCAAATCAAAATACCATTTAGAATTAATGGTAAATATATTTTAATACTAATTGCACAATATTCACAATTTTATAAAAATAAGATCATACCAAAATCTGGTTGACTATTGTCTGCATTTACACAATTAATGTCTGTAATCGTAATATGAAAAATGGGGTTTATTACACGGTGGAGCACATAACGGAAGAAAAAGAATTCCCGCCGCGCACAAACTCCAAAACCGTCTTGGATTTTCTCCGTTCGCCGTCCACTTTCTCCCCCGCCTTTTTTCCACTAAGTACATCGAAATTCCGCTTCAAAATCTGAATTTGAAGATCAATCGATCGCGCGGTGGGAGAAGAAATGAAGTTGAAAGGAAGTAAAATCGGCGGAGGAAGTTGGACTAGTCTAGGGCTGCCCTCGATTTTCCTCCTCTGCCTCTTCTTCTTCCTCGCCGGCTTTTTCGGGGCTTCTCTTTTCTCCCAGCAGGTTTATCGACACTTTTTTTGCTGCTTCTTTTTCTGCAAATTTTGAATTTTTCTAAATGTTTTAGAACGCACGCGTCTGGTGCGATGATCGTTTGTTGGATGTGTGCGGCAGGAGATTCCAAGTAGTAATTTGAGACCGCGGACACGGGAATTGGTGGAATTGGTGGAGAAGAAGATGGAATTTAAGGGTTTGCCACATGGAGATTCCGGCGGAGATTCTTTGGAAGAGATCCCCTTTCAGGTCTGTGGAGTTTGGATCTTAATTGAGTTTCAGTATGGATGGTTTGAAGATGAGTAAATTGAGATACAGTTAAACCTTTATGATAAAGTAATAATCTTGTGATCGAAAAAAATATTCATTTAACGAGGTTATTGCTTTATCGAAACTGTATTCGTTTAACGAGGTTATTACTTTATCGAACGTTATTTTAGTGCATTGACTCATATTGGGACCAGAAGAAATTATTATCTGAGCGAGATTATTACTCTATCGAATATTACTTTATCGAGGTTTAACTTTAGTAGTTGTGTTTCTAAAGATCATTTTTCAAATAACAACAATGAAATCAATTGCCTTTGTGAAACGATTTCCTTGCGTAGATTCTGAGCTGGAAGCCCCGGGCATTGTACTTTCCGAACTTTGCTACTGCGGAGCAATGCGAAAGCATTATCAAAATGGCGAAAGCAAAACTCCGACCATCAACCTTAGCTCTACGCCAGGGTGAAACAGCAGAAAATACTAAGGGAATTAGGACAAGGTGATAAATGATTGCATTTAGAATAAAAAAGCATGTGTGTTAACATGTTGTGTTGATCATTTTTAACCTTGTGTTCTCCTTGCTGAATTTTGTTCCTATTAGTTCGGGGATGTTTATTAGTTCGTATGAAGATAAAACCGGAACACTGGATCGGATTGAGGAAAAAATTGCTAGAGCAACAATGATCCCCAAGATACATGGAGAGGTACAGTTTTCAGTTTGTTGTCTACTATGGCCTCTATTTTCTAACCAGTCAACAGTCTGTCGTACGGCCAAATTCGTTTTTTTGCACTTGAGAAAAGTTCAGTGTAGCTTCGGAGAACATTTTGTGGCACTTCTGTTATTCCTTCAAAAAGGATGATGCATCAAAAGTTCTCCGAATTCTGAGGATTTTTCCGCAATAGTCTCAAAGAGATGACCTTTTGGGGATGATAATAGACGAAAGTAATACTCCCTTCGTCCCATATATCTTGTCCCGTTTCTTTTGGGGCAGGTTATTAATGAAAGTTGTTAGTGTGAAAAGTGGCGGGTCCCTCAAATTGTGAGTAAATCCTAGCCGCAAGATCTCTTGTCATTTTAGGAAATGGGACAAGATCTATGGGACGGGGGAGTATTACTTTCCCTAGAAACGTTGGGATTCCATCTGGTTTCAGTTTCGTATAACAAAGTTACTAGCCAACTGTTTCATAGATCTTGCTCACTTGGGCAGCAGCCATTCGGAAACGGGTGAAAGATGATTGACGCTGCTTTCTATGAGTTTGTTCGAGTTTTTTCATTTGATCATTGATTCATCTTCTTTAACAAATCCTTATAGTGATACATGTCTATGTTTCAGTCCTTCAATATCTTGCGTTATGAGATTGGACAGAGATACCAGTCGCATTACGATGCATTCAACCCAGCTGAATATGGCCCCCTGAAGAGCCAGCGGGTAACACGAATCTTGCTTTTAAATTGTTGTTGAAGCATTTGTACTTGATGTTGCATTTTAGTGCCCAATGCTAAAAAAAAGTCGCAACCTAACTGTTTGTTATGTAGAAATAATCAATGAAGTAACCCTGCTTATGATTTTGTGGCAACATCTTGACAAAATATATTTTGTTAGTTTTGCTTCCTCTATCATCATCTTTTGAACATGGCTTATGATCAGTATTATTAGAAAATAATCTATATTTAGGCAGTGTTTGGAATAGCTTTTATAAGCAGCTGTTAGCTATTTATACTTAAAGTTGTTTTTGAAAAAAAGTAATTTTCAAACATTCTCATAAGCTGTTTTTCAATTATTTTTTTTTTTTTGGCTTCTGTTTATTCTTGATTATTTTAAGCTCCAAAAAAGTAGAAGCTTATATTCTAAGGTAGTGTTTGGAACAGTTTTTATAAGCAGTTTTTAGTTGCTTATACTAAAGTTGCTTAAAGTGTTTTTAAGCAAAAGTTGTTAGTGTTTGCAATGTTATAAAAAAAAACAGCTTAATTTTAGAGAAAATAGTTTTGCAAACATTCTTATAAGTAGCTCTTCAGTTTCTTTTGACTTCTGCTTTTAAAAAGTACCTACTGACCTACTTTTGTGCTTCTTGCTTATTCTGGCTTATTTTAAGCACAAAAAAAGCAGAAGCATACATTTCAAATATTAAAAGAAAATGCTTATGCGGTGAAAAAGCCCAGAAGCAGTTTATTTAAGCTGTTCCAAACACTACCTAAACATTAAACAAAGTGTTTTTGCAATGAAAAAGCTCATAAGCATCTTATTTAAGTTGTTTCAAACACTACCTTATACAGCACTGGAGAAACACGATAATTTTTACTTTCTCATTTTATTCCCTTCATTTGAAAACTTAAACTGAGCTTTTACATCATATTACATTGTGCCTGCATGTCTCTAGCAATCTTATTGATCCTCAAATGAATCTAAAGTGAAGTTTGTCAGGTGGCTTCTTTCCTGTTGTATTTATCCAACGTCGAAGAAGGCGGTGAAACCATGTTCCCTTTAGAGGTAGGCTTTTGCCCTTTTGATTCCGGACCAAATGAGTGTTGTAGTTTACAGTTGCTTGGTAAAACAGAATGGGCAAAACATGGACAGCAATTTTGATTTCGCGAAATGCCTCGGTTTGAAAGTGAAGCCACGGAGAGGCGACGGGCTTCTATTCTACTCCCTCTTTCCAAATGGTACAATTGATCCTGTAAGTGGCTTGCCTTTCCAAACCTTATAATGTCTCAACTCATTCTTTACTTACTTCAGGATTGATGAGAATATATGCAGGCTTCTCTCCATGGGAGCTGTGAAGTGATGAAAGGTGAAAAATGGGTAGCTACAAAATGGATTAGGGATCAAGAGCAGGACCAGGATTCTTGATTACAATGCACATCCCTTTTTTTTACCAGTTGGCAACAAATTTTGCTTTGTATAGCATTACATTTATTCCTTTTGTTGTTATTATTATTAGGAGGATGTGTTTCTCTTACAAAAGTATCTTTGAGCAGTTCAGTAATCCCTCCGTTCCAATTATCATGTTCATTTTTTTTCATTTCGTATTGTCCCGAATATATTGTCCAATTTTATTTTTTTAACAAATTATTACATTTAACTTTTTTGTGGGACCCACATTTTTATACTACTCTACACACCATTAATAATTCTCTTTAAGAACTGTGCTACAACCAAAGTGGATAAGATAATTGGTATGAAGGGAGTATAATTTATTACTCCCTTCGTCCTCCACTAGAATGGTATATTTCTTTTCGGTGCGGGAATTAAGATAATAATATTATGTAGTGTAGATTGTTTGATTTTTTTTTATATAGTTAAATGTGGTCAACACAATTTTTGTCATTTTTTATAACGTATCATTTATAGTGGAACGTTTTAATAAAGAAAACGTGTCATTTGTAGTGGCCGAACGAAGTACATTTTATTTGTTTTACTTGTGTAAGTATGCATGGGAATAGTCACATGCCACCGCCAAAATATAGATCACTGCCCCCAGTTCTCTCTGCTGGAAACCATGCTTGCAATTGCTAAGAAACTCATATTATAAATAAAATAAACTCAAGATTCCATGTAATACACCATTGTTACTCATGATATTTTGTTTATGTTCTAAAAAACAAATTAAATAATGTTATTAATTTTTAAAAAAATTAATTTACTTTGCTCAAATTTCAATAATAAAATTTATCTAATTTTTATATGATTAATTTTTTTTTAATTTGTATAAAAAAATAAGCGGGCATATAAAATGGAAGGAGGAGTATTAATAATGATGATGATATATATAATTTTTTTCAATAAAAAGGTGTGACGGTGGATGATTGGGACCGATCTTTGTCTACTTGAGCTAAGGCCACATATTTCAATGTCCCTACTTCCAAGTACTAATACAGACAAATATACGTGTTATTTTTTTATCCAGTTTCATTACCGGACCTCTAAAGGGCTTCACGTGAACCCTTTGCCTTGTCTTTTCCCGTGAAATGTTATTATATACTCTCTCGATTCCATTCATTTTGCAGCATTTTTATTTTTGAGTTATTTTATTCATCTTGCAACAATTTTTAAAATAAAAATAAAAAAATAAATGAATTACAATCATCCTAAATAAATAGACTTTATTGTCTTTTACTATACACCATTACTTTGCACTTTTACTCTACTATCTTAAAATTCGCGTTTAATCCCAAATACTAAATAAAATTAATTTAGGAAAAACAATAAATGCAAACACTGTAATCATAAATTGCTTTTTAATTTTTTTTTTACTTCTGCTTTTAAAAAAACACTACATGACCAACTTATGCAATGAATGAAGTGTTTGGAATAGCTTTATAAGCAATTTTTAGCTACTTATGTGTAAAGTAGCTTAAGGTTGTTTTTAAGTAAAAATTATTAGTGTTTGCAATATCAGGACAAAAATAGTTTAATTTTAGAAAAAACAGTATTCCAAGCACTTTCATAAGTTGTTTTTCAGTTTTTTCTAGCTTCTGCTTTTAAAAAAACACTCCCTTACCAATTTATGAGGTTCTGTTTATTCTGATTTATTTTAATCTTTAAAAACAACAGAAGCCTACATTCCAAATATTAAAAAAAATATATTCGGCATGTGAAAAAGCCCAAAAACAGCTTATTTAGGTTATTCCAAACACTACCAAAAAAAATCCATAAACAGTTTATTTAAATCGTTCCAAATACTACCTAAATAATTAAAGGAAAAAGCAATCTCTCAACTCACCGATACAAGAAAGATATTAGTTTGAAACGTCAATGTGCGTGAATACTCAAGAAAGAAGGGCAAAAACCATTTAACGTTAAAACATACTACGAAAGATGAAAAGATTTTTGTTGGATGGAAGTTTAGCAATTGAAACGCCTCCACGTCTCGCCACCCGCTGGGATCTTCTATCCCACATTTGGTGGATCACTTGGTGGCCCACCAATCACGCGGCGCCACGCCTGTATTGGTGGGCCATCTTTTTTACACTCTAATATTAATATATTGACTTGGGGGCCATCAATACACGCGTGGCGCCGCGTGATTGGTGGGCCACCAAGTGGTCCACTGAAAATGGGCCAGAAGATCCGGACCGCTCGCCACCCACCACCCACTCCGCTGAATAAGTTTGTATATACAATTTACTGCGACCCGCGACCAACCAAACTTATTGCTCAAGATTTCTTTTTTTTTTTTCCTATCTGCAATTATTGCTTCATTTCTCCCCTAAATTATACATAAAATATGCAGCAGTCGTTAATTAATTACACCACTGCATTAACCACCGGAACAACCACAACATATATACACCTCTAAAGTTTAAAGGTAATAAAGAGAGAGAGAGTAAAGCCTGTGCACACGTGAACAAAGGTAAAATCTTACATGCATATATTCCAATTTCCAATCCCACGTCACACACTTTTGGTGTAAATTATTTTTGTTATTACTTTCTTCACTCATAAAATTTAGTCTAGTATACATTTTCGAACTGTCTTATTAAAATAGTCCAATTTTTTTTTTAATAAATTATTAAAAACACTTTTTTGAGGGACCCACAACTTTAAACAAACTTGCACACATCAACTACTCTTCTTAAAAATCGGGCCGAATAGAAATTGTACTAAGGTGGTGTTTGGAACTGCTTATTTAAGTTGTTTTTGGGCTTCTTTTTTTTTTAATCATAATAGCACTTTTTTAATGTTTGGAATATATGTTTTTTTTCCGTTAAAATAAATCAGAATAAGTAGAAGTCCATAAGTTGGTCAGGAGATGCGTTTTAATAGCAGGAGCCAAAAAAACCTAAAAGTGCACACATCAACTACAAGTCTGCACTTTTTGACAAATTATTAAAAATATTTTTTTGAGGGACCCACAATTTTAAACAATTCTGCATACATCAACTTTTCTTCTTAAAAATCGCGCCGAAAAGAAACTATACTAAGATGGTGTTTGGAACTGTTTATTTAAGCTGTTTTTGGGCTTTTTTTACACAATATCACTTTTTTAATGTTTGAAACATATGCTTCTGTTTTTTTTCTTTTTAAAATAAGTCATAATAAACAGAAGGTCATAAGCTAGTCGTGGAGTGCGTTTTAAAAGCAAGAGCCAGAAAAACCTAAAAGACAATGTATGAGTATTTTCAAAACTGCTTTAATTAATTTAAAATTAAACTTTTTTTTCTAATATTATAAATACTAAAAAATTTTGCTTAATAATTTTAAGCAACTTTTAAGTATAAACAACTAAAAACTGTTTATAGAAAATTTTCCAAATTACACTATTAAATCTATGGGACGGAAGGAGTATTATTTAATTGTTCTTAGTGTCTTAGTGATAGACATGGATAATGTGTTCAACTTAACCTCTATTTCTTTCTCTCTCTCCCTAGATTATTGTTTCTACTTGCCGAGCTTTGCAATTGCAATTTGCAAATTTGCTACTCAATCATGCATATAAACAAGACAAGCAGAAGCCGGCCCCACTAAGGGGGTGTTTGGAAAAGCTTTTTTTAAGCTGCTTCAGCTTTAAGCTTGTGTTGTAGTGTTTGGAAGTTCCGGCTTAAAGCTGAGATTCTCTAAAATGGGGTCGATTTTAGAGAATCCGTTAAGCCGTTTCACCCCGACTTCGAGCTTTTAGCTTATAACTTACGTATTTTTCTGACGAAATTACCCTTACTAATTTTATTTAATTCCAAAAATTAACCTTCCTAATCCTACTTTGTGAGAATATATTTTACTAATTTAGTATTTTGTAGTATTAGATTGAAATTGTAAGCAAAAAATAAATATTAAATAATAATTATTTGTGAATTTTATTATTTATTATAAATATTAATTAATAACACCGGGACAAAACAAAGACATTTCTATTAAAAAGTAATAATAAAGATACTTTATCAGAATATTTCAAACACTATTTTCCCCCCTTTCAAAGTTATTTATTTCTCAAATTCACTAATCGATTTTAAATAACTGCTTTTCATTTTCAAGACTTATCAATAAGCTTCAGCTACTCCAAACACATTTCTTGCCTCCAGCTGTAGTAATCCCCTCCCTCCCGCTATTTAGCACCACCCACCGCCCTCTTTGTAAACCACAACTCTAATAATGGGGAAGGAAATCAAGATTCCGTTCTTCCCGGCCATCGGAGCTGCCCTGCTTCTGGGCCTCTGCCATGTGGCGGCGGCGGAGAAGAAGACTTACATCGTCCACATGGCCAAGTCGGAGATGCCGGCCGAGTTCGCCGAGCACGCTCACTGGTACGACGCCTCGCTCAAATCGGTCTCCGACTCGGCGGAGATGCTGTACACTTACAACAACGTGCTTCACGGTTTCTCCACCCGACTCACGCCCGAACAAGCCCGGGCCATGGAGACCCGACCCGGGATTCTCTCCGTCTTGCCGGAGATGCGATACGAACTGCACACCACTCGGACGCCTTCCTTTCTGGGTCTGGACCAGAACGCGGCGTTGCTCCCCCAGTCCGACTCAGCGAGTGACGTTGTCGTCGGAGTTCTCGACACCGGCGTCTGGCCTGAAAGTCCGAGCTTCGACGATACGGGCTTCGGAGCCGTCCCGAGTTCTTGGAAAGGCGAATGCGAGATCGGAACGAATTTTACGAAATCCAACTGCAACAAAAAATTGATAGGAGCCAGGTTTTTCGCGAAGGGATACGAAGCGACTCTCGGTCCGATCGACGAGTCGAAGGAGTCGAAATCGCCGCGCGATGACGATGGACACGGCACCCACACTTCCACCACCGCCGCCGGGTCGGTCGTCTCCGGCGCGAGCTTGTTCGGCTACGCCCCCGGGACGGCGCGTGGGATGGCGCCGAGAGCGAGGGTTGCCGTTTACAAAGTCTGCTGGATCGGCGGCTGCTTCAGCTCCGACATTCTGGCGGCGATGGAGAAAGCCATCGATGACAACGTCAACATTTTCTCGATGTCGCTCGGCGGCGGCATGTCGGATTACTCTAAGGACAGCGTGGCCATTGGAGCTTTCGCCGCCATGAAGAAGGGCATTTTGGTCTCTTGCTCCGCCGGCAACGGTGGCCCTAGCTCCTATAGTTTATCGAACGTGGCGCCGTGGATAACCACCGTCGGGGCGGGGACACTCGACCGCGACTTCCCGGCATTTGTTAGCCTCGGCAACGGGAAGAACTTCTCCGGCGTGTCCCTCTTCAAAGGCGTCGATGCATTGCCCGGAAAACTGCTTCCTTTTGTTTACGCCGGCAACGTGAGTAACGCTACCAGCGGCAATCTCTGCATGACCGGATCGCTCAATCCGGAAATGGTGAAAGGCAAAATCGTTCTCTGCGACCGCGGCGTAAATCCGCGAGTTCAGAAGGGTTCGGTGGTGAAGGAGGCCGGAGGGATCGGAATGGTTCTATCCAACACCGCCGCCAACGGCGACGAGCTGGTGGCGGACGCCCACTTACTCCCCGCCACCGCCGTAGGCGAAACAACCGGTAAAACCATCAAGGAGTATTTATTCTCCGATTCCAATCCCACGGCAACTATTTTATTCGAAGGAACGAAAATCGGAATCGAGCCGTCGCCGGTGGTGGCGGCGTTCAGCTCGCGTGGGCCCAACTCAATCACGCCGGAAGTTTTAAAGCCGGACTTGATAGCTCCGGGAGTGAACATCTTAGCTGGATGGTCGGGCGCGGTCGGGCCCACCGGCTTAGCCGAGGACGGCCGGCGCGTCGGCTTCAACATAATCTCCGGCACGTCCATGTCCTGCCCACACGTCAGCGGCTTGGCGGCTCTGCTGAAGGCGGCACACCCGGACTGGAGCCCAGCCGCGATCCGGTCTGCTCTCATGACCACGGCTTACACGGCTTACAAGAACGGGAAACTGCTTCAAGATGTCGCGACGGGGAAGCCGTCCACAGCGTTCGATCATGGAGCCGGACACGTGGACCCCGTATCCGCCCTCAATCCGGGCCTCGTCTACGATTTGGACGTTGAGGATTATTTGAATTTCTTGTGTGCATTAAATTACACCTCCGCGCAAATCAACAGCCTAGCGAGTAGGAACTTCAGTTGTACGGCGGGAAAGAAATACAGTGTGAATGACCTAAATTACCCCTCGTTCGCCCTAAACCTCCCGGCCCAAGGTAGCAGTGGTGCTGGTACAGCGGGATCCGCTGTGGTCAAGCACACTAGAACATTGACCAATGTCGGACAGGCGGGGACGTACAAGGTGTCAGTTTCGTCAACCAACTCGGTCAAAATGTCCGTGGATCCGGAGACTTTGACTTTTGGTCAAACCAACGAGAAGAAATCATACGTTGTTACGTTCACCGCGACATCAATGGCGTCGAACACGAATGAGTTCGGCAGGATCGAGTGGTCGGACGGGAAGCACGCCGTCGGAAGTCCGGTTGCGATTAGTTGGACGTAGATCGGAGGAAGAAAATGGGATAGAAGATTACGTTCGCGCAAAGCGTGTGAATTTGGGTTATTTTTAGTTCAATTATGGATCAGTTTATTTTATTTACCATGAAGTTTAAATGCTTGTGTTGTTTGGTTCAACAGTAAAAATGGGTTGGGGGTTAATTATAGTACTCCATGTTTTTATCTGGGGGAGGGAGGGAGGGAGGGAGTATGGGGAATGGAAAAATATTGGGAAGATAGGTGTTCGATTTCTTGATAAGTGTACAGTTCTTGAATGTCACACATTGCCTTAATATATCTATTCCTTTTTTTCCATATTTAATCTTGATATATTTGGCGGTTCTTAATTTTAAATATATTACCTATTAATAGCTAGTTGTGAATTTATGTTAAATAGATAATCTTGGATCGAGAAAAAAATATTCATTTAACAAGGTTATTGCTTTATCGAATACTCCCTCCGTCTCGAATATATATGTCTATTTGACTATTCACACATATTAAGAAAAAAAAATTAATGATATGAAAGTTAGATAAATGTTGGTATTGAAATATGAGTAAATTAAAATAAATTACTAAAAAGTTAATAACATACTTGTATTTGCTATAATAAAAGTTGGATAAAATAATTTTTTTTCTATATTATCATACTCCCTCCGTCCCATTATTAATGTCTCACTTCCCTTTTTTGGTTGTCCCATTATTTATGTCCCATACCAAATAAGGAAATAAATGATAATGACATCCCAATCAATCAAAGTGTTTGACCCCACCCATTTATACTTTTACACCACAAATCTAAGCAAGTGGACCCCACCTATTTATACTTTTACACCACAACTTTACACCTTTACCTCCACTATCTTAATTACCGTGCCCAGTCCCAATGGGACATAAATAATGAGACGGAGGGAGTATTAATTAGACTTCTATAAATTAGTGAAATAATTAATTAGGTATCAAAAAAATGTTAATAGATATATAAATTTGGGACGGATGGAGTATTATTTTAGTGCATTGACGTTTATCGAGACCAAAAGAAATTATTATCTTAACGAGATTATTACTTTATCGAATATTACTTTATTAAAATTTAACTATATGACTTATTTTAAACTAAAAAAATGGAAATCTACATTTCAAACATTAAAAATAGCATTACGGTGAGTGATGAAGTTGCAAGTAATGTTGGATGTCTCCTATTTGCAATCAAGATGTAAATAATTCAATATTTTAAGGAGTCGAACCATCCAAATCAAGTGAGCAATTTTGCTTAACTGTGACACTTTTCAGGACAGTAATTGGTCAAGGGACAAGATTCAAGTCTTAGAAGCAATAACTGAGGTTGCAATTATTGATATTCGTTCTCTCTTTTTTTCTTTCTTTTTTTTTGACGAGGAACCCGCATCCGCTACTTTTAGTGCGCACAGGATAAACCTCGCTCCTGTGCAATAGCCTGCAAACCAATGATATTCGTTCTCTCTTGATATTTTTGAGAGTTAGTGGTGGATAAGAAAAGGAAATAAGTATTTAATTTTCAGTTAAGACTAAAGATCGATAGGTAGATGGAGGAAGCACGTGTTACACCTCACACCCATGATTTCTTCTTTTGCCCTCACGTGCAGCCTAAATCTACAATCTCAAAATATCTTGTTGGGCCTATTTGGATCCATTACTATGCGTTTTTGGGCCTATGCTGAGTACCATTACAGTATAGGAGTTAATCCAATAACTAATTCTATAGAAAATAATACTACTCCATGTTCCCTATGTCTTATAGAATGTGTCTTGCTTTTCTTTTCGAACTGTCTCATAAAATATGTTATGTTTTTATAAATAGTAATTTATTATAAATAGTTTATTCATGGGATCCATCATTTTTTACAACTTTCACATTTTCTTACCAATTTTATTTGTGGGACTCATTACTTTACACAACTTCACACAATTTTCAACTCTCCTTAATAATCATTAAAAAAAAAAAACACATTCTTTGGGATAGAGGGAGTATAGAAGATGGACTAGACATAAGAAAATGACAAGAAAGGGTATGTGGTTTTTCTTTCTAAACAATTTACCAGTTTTGAAATATAAGAAAAATAAGAATATCTACAAAACAAGTTGAAATGGCCGAGCGGTCTAAGGCGCCAGATTAGGGTTCTGGTCCGAAAGGACATGGGTTCAAATTTCACTTTCAATAAATTATGGTTTTACAATTTTCCGAAAATAAAAAGTATATTAAGCATTTTTCTTTTTCATTTTTTACAAGCATAATCATTTAACAAATAAATTCCGATGATATATTTTACGAAAATGATTTTCTAATAATGTGTTAGTTTTTAATTAAAATACAATGTGTTGCCATATAGTAAATTTTTTTTTTCGTGCTATTCATTGTGTAACAAATAATGGAAGCTGGTGGCGTATAAATATCCCCAAAGCACTGTGTTTTGGATAATGCATGACGAATCAGACATTAATTAGTTTAACAAATGGTGATTAGAAAAATTGAATCATAATTAATTATATGTATTTTTGAACTAAATATTGCAAATGGATCATAATTAATCCATTAATAAATTTATTTTTGAATCAATTCATGTATAAATACATATTTGAATCAATTCATATTTTATTATTTAATGCGGTTTGCCCACGGCATTTGTGTTGTTTTAATCTAAAAGGACAAGAGATTCATAGTGGAACATTAAAGCAACCCAATTAATATGTTATGTGGCTGAGCTATCACATGCATAAATGACAATATTTTTGAAAATCTTTGAAATTTCCATCCCACCCAACACTAACATGTCTCTTTCATTCTCAAAGATATTCTTCGTTCGCCCTAATTATCTTGTCCACTTTAGTTGAAGCGCGGTTTTTAATGAGAATTATTAGTTTTGTGTAGAGTGGTGTAAATTTATAGATCTTATTTGCTAAAAAACAGAAACTGAACACTCTCTCCGTCCCATTAAAATGTTTTGTTTTTTTTTTTAAGTCGTTCCATAGAAAGTGTTATGTTAATAAAAAAAACAAAGAATGTGTGACCCAAAATTAACCGCCTAAAAGTCAAACAATATACACCAAACAATAAAAGTTTTTTAATCTTCGTGACCCATATAAATGAGACATTTTCTATGGGACGAAGTGAGTAATATATTTGGTATGGCTCGATAGAAAACTAAACAAGATAAATGAGATCAGATAAACCTCGATAAAATAATATTCGATAAAGTAATGATTTTGCTAAGATAATAATTTTTTCCGATCCTGATATGGGTCAATGCACTAAAATAATATTCGATAAAGTAATAACCTCGTTAAATGAATATTTTTTCTCAGTCCCAAAATTATTACTTTATCGAGGTTTAACTGTATTAGATTAATATATATCTACAATTGTCTCCGTATTGCGCATCTCTAAATTGTCAATTTGCGTCTTGGGCCATGAAATATTAAATAATCGAAAATTATAATCACGAAACATAAGGACGAAATTAGGTACTTCAAACTCTATTCTTAGTATAACTTTGACTAAATTAATTATTGAATAATTTTATACAAATAAGGTTTTGTAACTAACTGCCCCTACTTCCATCACTTGATATTGATTAGCGTGGAAAAAAGACCATAAAAAATAAAAACCAATGAAATAAAATCAAAATTGTAGCCGAAAGAAAAAAGTAAACAAATAAATAAAAGTGCACATGACATAATGTTTAGTTATTTACTGCGCCAATCAATTACTATAATATATTTAATCACAAGAGATGGCTCGTCATTGTTTCTTAGAGTCATGATTGTTTCAATCTTATTTATAACGAACTCCATTTGACAATAACAATAATAACAATAAAAAACACACATACACACTCACATACAAAGAAAAGGGATCAGATCGTGTAGTTTGCAGGCTATTGCACATGAGTGAGGTTTATCATGTGCGTCATAAATAAAAAGGATCTAATCGTCTATTTAAATTTTTATGTTTTAATATTGTCTGATAATAATCTAAGTACTTACGATTTAAATGGTTATATTAATTGAAATTATATTTTTAATTCAATTGAAGTTATGGTGGTGCCGAACTTTGACGCACCAACTTTATGAAATTAATTTGAATTTAAAGTTGCTTGCACACATCCAAACAGAATAAGGATTACGTAGCTATTCCTCATTCCTTACCTTCCATAGAGGCAAATTTTACACCAAATTCTGTTAAAGAATTCAAATAAAAATATGAATTTATTCTGTTAAAATTAAAATAAAACTTTAAAATCATTGTCTTAAAAAGTTGTGCCACGTCACTGTCTGTCCTAAAAAACACAATGAATGTGTTGAGCATTCCCTTTGACGAAGAGCAATCTTAACAAGTAAATTTGCCCTACAAACACACAAAAAGAAAAGCTGTTGTTTTTCGATAGTGCCACTACAGCTTCGATTTTAACATCTATTCAAAATCTAGAGAGAGAGAGAGAGGCGTCCTACTTTATGCATAGTAATGTTTTTTTTTTAATAAAGAATTTAATGATTTAGAAGAATGAGTAAAGAATGTCACGCTGCAGTTAAAAAGTGAGGGGCCGGCTGATGGAATCCAATTGCTCTCACAACTCCAAAACAATAAAGTATATAATAAAAATCTCCGGGACCGATAGGTCATGGGTTCAAATCTCACTGGAACCGCTATGTGTTGTCTGTCACCTATGATTAGCTTAGGGTGGTTGAACTCTCATGTATGGTTTGCAGGCTATTGCAGAAGAGCGGGCTTTACTCAATGCGCATTTCGATAGCGACTGCGGTCCTTCATCAAAAAAAAAAAAAAAAATCTCCGGCCGCCGAACAGTCACTTCTACTACTATTTTATATACTTTGTCTAAATTAATTTCTCTCCTCTATCTTCCACTTGTCTCTCTATTTCTAATTGGTTCCGACGTCAAAAACTCACGTATAAAATCCTCATTCATACACCCAAAAATTTCAAATTCCTCATCATTAATTAATTACTAATTTCTTTCCTCATGGATCATGAGAAAAACTTCGTCCATGAATTTAAATTTAAAGAAGTAGAAGCAGACAACGACGAAGACGAAGCACTCTCGTTAAGCGATCTCCCACTCTGCCATCAATGGAGAAAAGAAAAAACGGACGACGACGAGAAAGACGACATCAAGAATCAGAATGCTTCTCCTCCTCCTCCTTCTCCTCCGGATGAATTCGATTTCTGTTCGTTCTTGAAAGGATCGGAAATGTGTGCGGCCGATGAAGTCTTCTTCCGAGGCCAAATCCTCCCGTTACGCCATTCCGTAAGTTTGGAAAAAGGTGTATCAATGTCACAGCAATACGACGGCCGCCGTTACCGGAGCTGCTCAATTTCCCGATCGGATTCGATGGATCGCTACTACTCGAGCCGAAGCAGCAGCATGAGCAGCCGCAGCGGCAGCGGCGGAAGTAGAAGCTCCTCCTCCACCATTAAATACAATCCCAAACTCCCGCCGAGCAACCAGTTCCACTCCCATCCCAGCCCCTCCCCGCGCCTGCAGATTCCGGGCAGCCCGATTAAGAAATCATCAGTATGGAGCGTCCTCCGCCTCGGGCTAGTCACAGCCCCGCCGGAGCTATCGCTTCAGGATCTGAAGCCTCGGCCGAACTCGAACAAGCACTTCGGCAGCCGGAACAGCACCGGCAGCAACTCCAGCGGCGGCGGCGGAGGTTCCAAGAAGAAGAAGATGAGGCCGCGCGTGCCCGGCGGGTGCAGGTGCGCGGCCGACGCGGTGGACACGGTGGTGATAATGAGGAGAAGCGCGAGCGAGGAGAGCGAAAGCGACGTCGTAGCGATGGTTAATAATCCTGCGGAGGAGATCAAACGGCCGGAGAAGCTGACGAAGAAGCACCTCTCGCACCACCGGACGTTTGAGTGGTTGAAGCAGCTCTCCGTCGAAGGGGCGGCCGCCGACGAAGCTGCTTAGCTAGATAGCCTAGATTTTGTGGAGAAAGAAGGAATTGTCGCGCATGCTTGCCCTTTTGTTTGATGTAACTTAACTTTATTTATTATTATTATTATTATTATTATTATTATTACTATTATTATTATTATTTAATTTTATTGTGGATGTTATTGCCGTAATGATATGTCTCTTAACATGTAGCTTACTTTAATTTTTACCGAATTTTATACGATTATTCTTCGTGATTTCCAAGTTATTATATGAGATATTTAGAGTTTGTTTGTAATTGTTTATTATAAGCATTTTTTAGTTTTTTTGTTTAAAGTTAAAAATAATTGATTTTAAGTAAAATCAGCTAGTTTTTGGAATTGATTTTAAAAAGTAGATATTTTGGATAAATTCAAAAATTATGTTATTTTAAGCATCCAAAGCATCTCAATAGGTGCTTAAAAGAAATTGTTTAATTAAACAATTTAACTACTTACATTTAGACAACTAAACACAGAAATCAAATTTTGTAAACATTAAAAATTTATTTATGAGGTCAAAAAACATATAAGTGTTTATAAGCTCTTGCAAGCACACCCTTAAACTGCTATTGCACCGTTCCATAATTAGAGAAATTGAGAGGTTGGATTTGAATAATTGTACAAGTATATTGCAATGATAAATAAGGGTGGTGGGAGTGGGGTGACTTTCATGATTAAAATGTGAACTTTAGTAAATACGGACTACTTTATTACTATAGGGATGTGAAAGTGGCCAAATTTGATCACAGCCGAGAACCACGAGAGAGACAGATCATGTCTCTCCTCCCCCACCACACACGAGGCTAAACCATATTTACGTGCACGAGATCATCGGTCCCAGAAACCTCATTCCAACGCTGTCCTATAAGGGTAGTCATCTAGACGACTATGTAATAATTTTATGATTTGTACAATAGTCATCTAGATACCTATTCTAAACAGTATTGGAAAAAGATTTTTGGGTCAAGTAATGTGATCCCATATTTAAATGATATCTGATGTCTAAAAAATTCAATGTTCCAATCATGTCCAAGTCAAAATTACGTAGTTTTGATCAGATTTCTATATATAAATATGGGAACGGAAAATGTGGGTTATTTGATCAAACGAGGCCCCTCTCTTTATTTTTAGGATCCAAACTGTTATATTTAAAGAAGTTGGAGCAAATATTGGTTTATTGTAAACTTGGTCAAGTTTGGATTCTGAATTTGATTTAGTTAGTGGGCTTATATTCTGAGTCAAGCCCATTTACTATTAAGTACAGCCCACTATCAAGAGAACTGCCCACAACATAACACTTTTAAAGGTGTTTAAATTCAATTCGATTTCACATTTGAAATCTAATGTTTCGCTCCAAACTGTGAAACTGAATCGAATTGAAAAATGTGGTTTAGTTTGGTTTTGTGATTTGTTTTGTACGAATGATTTACAATTCCAAAGATTCAGGAATAGTTCGAATAGAATCGAACTAGTATCTACTTATTTTTTTCAAATATACGAATGAAACGAGTTTTAAATTCTCACACGAGAGCACCAACTTTTTTATTTTTAGTTTAATTTTCGGAATTATTCATTTGTCTAGCCTTTGAATTGCTACACCTTGTGTGAAACCGAGTAACCAGATTCTAAATCTAAATCACTAATTAAGAAAAGCATTGATTGGCCAAACTTTAAAAAAATAAAATCGATGAATCGAACCGAACCATTAGTAGATGGTTTCGAATCCGTTATAGGTTAATCACATTGACAAATGACAATCGTAGGCGGTGTATTTGTCGCGTGGCGTAGGTGAACAACTGATGGTCCTCGACTCCTCGTTCACCCAGCACTTCCGTAAATTACACAAATGCCCCGGGTTTGCACTGACCTTTTTCCTCAACTCCCCATCACCTTCCTCTCCTGATTTCTCTTTTCTACCCTCCGTCTCTTCTCAGTCTCGTCGCCCAAACCACAAGCAAAGCACTTAAAACACACACGGCTATTTTCACGCGCACCCGCCTTCGATCCATCATCCTCCTCGCGTACGTTTCCTCCGCCGATTTCTCTTGCAATGGCGTCGGGGGTGGAGGAGCGGATTGAGCTCGCGAAGCTCTGCTGCTCCAGGGATTGGTCAAAGGCTATCCGGATTCTCGATTCACTCATTTCGCAGTCCTGTGTCATTCAGGATCTCTGGTGAGTTGGATTCAAATTCAGTTTCTAATGTTCGATTTGGACTGTCGGAGCTATCGAATTGGTTGGTAGTTTATTTGATCATCTTCTGAATTTGGCACCGTGAATGTGTGCAGCAATCGAGCCTTCTGCTATAGCCAATTGGAGTTGCACAAGCACGTTGTCAAGGACTGCAACAAGGCGCTGCAGCTCGATCCTAAGCTTCTCCAAGCCTACATCCTCAAAGGTGGTTGTTTCTGCTTACTAGATTAAATTTGTGTAACAATCAGATTCGGAATGTGGCAGACAATGTTATATTTCTGCTGGAGATTGTGAAGAACTTGAAGTCAACTATCCTTCAAATACAATAAATAAGAATGGTTGTCAACTGCCATATTAGGAATTTGTTTGTCCTTTTATGAATGTGTAAGAATTGCATTTCCTCTAAAGTGAGAATCAGCTGGAGCCTTGTGCGATATGATTTTCCTCTATCTTCATGCAAGTTTTAACTCTTTACCTCTCTTCAGCATGAAATGTAGTTTAGTCTTTTTTTTCAATCAGTAATATAACTTGAAGGTATGTGGTGGAAACTGAAGATTTTCCGCTGAAATCCCTAGTAATCAGATATAGTCAGTTAGAACGAAAACTAACTTGAATGGAGTCCAGAACTCAGTTTCCAAAGAGATTTGGATCTTCAGTTATATGGTATTACCTGTTTCTGGGGTTCTTTCTGCATCATTCACTATGTAAGCCAAGCTTTTGCACGTGTAGCTTTACTTACGAGTCGAGAGCACTTGAGAGATTTGTATGATTTGGTCAAAAACGTTTTAGTTGTAGGAGAAAGTGACTAGGTAAAGTCTTAGACTTAGAACTAGGAGGTCTTGTACGTGGTTGAAACTGTTGGATGTGGTTTCTAAATACTCTTCAAACATCAAAGCTCACCTGAATACCTGATTGGTTACCGTATTTATACCCAAACAATTCGTTTATCAGGTCGATTTGCTAAAACTGCTATAAGTTGTTTTTATTCTAGGTTGTGCCTTTTCTGCTATGGGAAGGAAAGAGGAAGCTCTTTTGGTTTGGGAACAGGGATACAAGAATGCTGTTTGTGAGTCTGCTGATTTTAAACAACTTATGGAGCTGGAAGATCTCATAAGAATTTCCAAGCAAAATGGTTCCATCTCTTGCCAGAACTCTCTTGTGGATTCATCTGGGTCTTCTTTTCCTGCATCTGAATCTGTTGTGTCCATAAAATCAAGTGATCTATCTTACAACCATGGTAAATCAAATGGAAAAACTACAGGAATCAGCAGTTCAAGTCAGCAAGTTGAGGCTCATGAAAAGTTAGAAAATAGATCAATTCTTGATGTCAAAGTAGACAGTCCTTTTGGCAGTTTATCAAACACAAAACATGAAAATCAGTTAAGTGAAACTAATGGCGTATTTGAGAAGTCGGCTGGGAAATCTGCACTGAGTGATTCGTCCGTACATGAGAAGTCGGCGGGGAAGTCTGCACTGAGTGATTCGTCTGAATCCAGCAATGAAATGATTGATTTTTCTGATTTATTGAGTGATCAGTTAAGCTTATCCGAAATGCACAATGAATTAATGGATGAGGCCAATAGGAGCAAAAAGTTTTGTGTTGCCAAGATACCAAAGAACAAGTCAATTAATGTTGATTTCAGATTATCTAGGGGAATTGCACAGGTCATTTTCCTCTTCTTTCTAGAAATCATGATAATATAATATAGACAGTTGAAAAATCACTGATAAGTAAAAGCTTTCCTTATTCATGTGTTGGCGCATCAAAGCGATAGTTTGGCTTTCAATATTTTGGATTTTTTTCTTCATTGCTTTGTCATCTGCTAGTTCTAGTTTATTTTATGCCACTATATGTGTTCAATTTTGATTTTTGCTCATTTTGTACACTATTGTTATGCAATATTTTTACTCATAGACACACATAAAACAAATAAATGCATGTATATTTGTGTATGCAGATATAGTGGTTAAATATTTTGATCAATCAATGAGTACTGGAAATTGGTTTTTTTTAATCATAATTAGTTGCACTTCCAGGTCATGATGGTTAAATATTGTTATATAATATGTATATTTATTTACACTTCCAGAAAAGTACTTCTTCCTGATGTACGTTATTTTAATGTTGTCATATAATGGACTTTGCTGAATCAAATCGTCTACTTTCCTTTACTGTTATTTGTTCACTTCTATCAATCTTGTGAGTTTGAGTCCATCATTAGAGTGGCACTTCTGCTCAGAGTAAGTTTACAGATCAAGGTATAGGGAAGGTGGGACAGTAGTGTCTTTATAAGGCGCAGGACCTGCACTGCATATAATTCTTACATCCATATGATTAATTCCTCATTCTACAATGAAAACAAAGTGTTAGGATGTCATAGAAATTTCTGGGTTGACAACCAAATCCTTTGGTTTCTAATAATTTAAAGTTAATTGCTTGAAAATGTCATATTCGGATAATGTTAGGACTGCATAAATTCTTCTAGTTTCTTATGCTGTGAGATGATGCTCTCTTCCTTTGCAGGTTAATGAAGGAAAGTATGCTTATGCTATATCCATTTTTGACAAGGTTGATATCTAATCACTCTTTAGTTTGTCTATTTTATCTTGCTCCTCTCCATTTGGGATAATTTTCATTTGTTAATCATTCATGTGATTTATATATATCAGATACTACAAGAAGAGTCTGACTACCCTGAGGCTTTAATTGGAAGAGGAACAGCATATGCATTTCAACGAGAACTGCATGCGGCTATTGATGATTTTACAAAGGTAACACTGAAATGATGTATAGTCCTTTATGCAGGAGAAATGTGGAATCGTGGGAGATGAAAATCTAATATGACTATTCATAATAGGCAATACAATCAAATCCATTAGCTGGAGAGGCTTGGAAACGTAGGGGACAAGCTCGAGCAGCCTTGGGAGAATCTGCCGAGGTGCTCATTTTGATTATGCTTTTCTTTGAGTTATGTTATGTGGATTATGTAAGAGTTACTCGTACAAAATTTTGGAGCAACTCTTTTCTTTCATCAAAATCTGGTTGTTCTCCTTAGATTCGAGGATAACAACTTTTACTTGCTTGTGTTTGGAGGAAGAAGTTATTTTGTTGAGTGGACTTGGTTGGAGCCTGGGTTGGGGTGGCTGGGTGTGTAAAGGCAGATATTGGGGAATATATTGAGTTAGAAGGATGTCTAGTTATCCTTTTATGTTCTGTATAAGTGTTATAGGAGAAGGAGTAATATTGATATGCAATTAGGAGCCAGTCACTCATTGGGCCTGAAGCATTGGTTGGATGTGGAAGAAGTTTCCAGCCTGCTACTTGGAATATTTGTTACTATTGTATGTCATAACATGATATCTGCATTCTGCTGCTGTTTTGTTCAATCTCATTTTATCATCAGATTATATTCTCATCTCTAATGTGCATTCACATGTTTGTTTGCTGGCATGTTTTGTTTATTAGGTGCTATGTACTTCCTCTTTCTGATTATCTTATACTTTCAGGCGATCTCAGACTTGACAAAAGCATTGGAATTTGAACCCAATTCTCCAGATGTACTGCATGAAAGGGGTACTTGGATTTTTATAAGTATTAAAATCTTTATTTTCATTATTCTTCAACATGTTTCTCTTGAGGTACTTGCATTGGGTTAACAATTATATGCTGCTCGATTTTCCTGGCTAACTTTGCGTGTGTTACTGCTAATTTGATGTTCATAGTGTAGTTGTTCCCAATGATTCTTTTCCCCGGTTCCCTTTCCTTAAATTTCTTTTGAAGGTTTCTATACTTTAGGAAATCATAATTATGTTCATTCTTGGTGGTGTGCAATAAGCTGTTTACATATGGTATGCTCAAAACGTCCATGGATTTTATCATCAACTTGATGAATTAATTTCAAGATCCCGCTTATGGGGTCAAATCACTACGTTCTAAGAAGAAATATTTGAGTATCAATCTCATCAATAAGGCATGATTAGCAGCTTCTTCTGATTCCAATTCTTAATTGTTGCAGAACGTTCTTGCATTATATATGCTTATTTTGAAAGTTGTGGTCACATTCTTTTTTTTGTCCCCTTTATTTCCTTTTTGTGCTTCTAGTTCTCTGTTAATAGATTGTAGTCATTTTAGTAAAATTTATGCAGGAATTGTAAATTTTAAATTTAAGGATTACAAAGCTGCTGTTGAAGACTTATCAGCATGTCTAGAAGTTGATGATCAGAATAAATCTGCATACACATATCTGGTGAGAACACAAAGTATAAATTGTAGCATCGAGAAACTAGATGAAATTAATAAATTTATATCCAAAGAACTGTATAGAGTTTAATTTTTGGTGTAACAGGGTCTGGCTCTATCTTCACTCGGTGAATATACAAGGGCGGAAAAGGCACATAAGAAAGCACTCCAAATAGATCAAAGTTGCCTTGAGGCTTGGACTCATCTAGCTCAGGTATCCAGTAGCATATATAAAGGTGGATCAACTCTTATTTTTCTGTGTGTCTGTGTATAATATAATCTTGTACCTGCAAAAGTTTCTATAAACTTGGATATAATCTCGCATATGTAAAAGTTTTTATCACTTAATCATTATTTTGGATTGGTTGGTGCTGCTAATATCTGATTTTCCGTTAAGTTACATAACCCTCAATACATAATTACAGACATATTCGTGAATGTTAATGAACAAAAAATTATTGATAATGTTTTGGTCTTCTGACAGTTTTATCAAGACATGGCAAATTCGGAAAAAGCTCTACAATGCATTCATGCAATTCTTAAAGTTGATGGAAGGTTTGTATATGCTTGCGTTCTATCTTATATGATCGTATTAATCTTATGTTTTGATTAAGTGGTTATTTTCCAGTGATTGATCTTAATGCTTATATAAAATGCTCTTTGGTTTTTCTTTGTTTCAAGATTTTTGTTTGTTTACTTAGGACTCTTTTGTTTCACAATATATTTTTCCTTACGAGCAGTTTGGGAAAGGTATGCAGTCTATTTTTCCTTCTATACCTACTGTCTGGGAGCATTTCTGAAGTTACTTCCACACAAATTTAGTCTTAACTTAGGTTCCCATCTCTGCCAACGAATTTTTGAAGAAATCCATCCTCTGCTACTTCATTCTTAATGGAAAAAAAAAGATTATCACTTCAGTATGCTTTTAAAGAAGCAGTTTGCTTTTATGTAGCTTCATGTGATGTAGCCTTTACTCCGAAGAAGCACGGGTTTTATGATGTTTTACAGGGAGTCAGGGATTAATAGGTACCCATGTTTCGTTGCCTTTATGACCATATTGTTTGAAGCAGTTGTTCGTCTGTAAGGGTTCTTCAAGTTTCTCATCCTTATAGATATTGTCATGCCATATAGATTTTCGCCATGCAAACCAGTCACACCTTAATAGGAGCTCACATGAATTGCCTAATGGATATGAGGATTACAGGATAGTATATTAGTTCTACCTGATCACATGTAATAATATTATGGTCCTATTTTTTTGCATGAATAGGAAACTTGTTCCTAAGTTATATAGTTACATAGGAGCCTAAAAGATTTATTCATTTATATAATTCTAACTTCAATATAGCCTTAAATGTATAGTCTGGAGTCTCCGGACTACATGTTCATTCAATTTTGGTTTATATTATTTACGATGTATGGCTCTAGGTGTTTGAGGTTTCTATATAATTTTCTATCCATGCCTGGAGACTTGTATTGAAATTATACTGATGTCAACTGCTGCTTCAGATTTGCCAAAGCATACCACCTGCACGGGCTTCTTCTCCATGGAATGGGCGAACATAGGTAACAAGCTAAAGTTATATGGTTGTATAGTAACTACTGCAAAACTGGATGTGTTAGATCTTTCATTTGGTGATCTGGTATACATTTTAGTTGTATGTTGAATAGTAGCATGCTTTAGAATTGAAACAGCTTACTTATTATGTGTGATTCTCAAGAGCTGCATAATTTCCTTCCTGTACTTTCTCCTAACAAGTTTTATGGCTTATTCTATTTGTTTGTTAATTTGGATTGTTTATTTTTTGAAATTCGTAGAGCTCATATCCATTGACAAATGTTTGTCATGCTTTGCAAACTTGAGTTTCTATCTGCTACTTATTTCACTATTTAAATTGATGGTACAGGAATGCTATTAAGGAATTATCAGTTGGATTAAGTATTGATAGCTCGAGTATTGAATGCCTGTATCTAAGAGCCTCTTGCTATCATGCTATTGGAGAGTTTAAAGAGGCGGTATAGAATTTTCCCCTATATTCTTCCTCTATGAAGCATGGAAACGTTTGTCTTGGCACTATATCCATATCCGAGCCGTTTTCGTACGGATACGCTTCGGATACGGCCTAAACCATTTCCTAGACGTATTTCTTTTTCCCATTTCTTTATTAAAATAATTTCTAATATTAGGAAACGTGAAAAAAACATGTAAATGTTTAATTTTTTTTCTCTCTCTAGCCTCTATTTACAGATTCCGTTAGTGGGTTGGGAACTTGGGCTTAATTTACTTTTATTATGATTTTGGTGAAATTCATTAAATTAAATGTAATGGGTAGGTAGTGGGTTGAGTATGAAATTAATTAATTAAATGTAAAGTAATTTGTATTATAAACTATTTATTAAGATTACAAAAAAATAAAAAAATGAATCCTAGACGTATCCGTATCATGCTTTTTTTTTTAAATGATGTATCACCGTATCCGTTTCCATGCTTCTTAGTTCTTCCTCCATGTTGCCATAAAAAAATGAGTGTTCTGGTTTGTAGAGTGTAATTGATGGATCTGATCTTATGATGCAGGTTAAAGATTATGATGCAGCTTTGGATCTTGAATTAGACTCTATGGAAAAATTTGTACTCCAGTGCTTAGCCTTCTACCAGGTCACTTATTTTATGACTTATCTCCAATTATTGCCTGATGGATTTCATGTGTGTCTTACTGCTGAACATTTACAGTATTTTTGATGTTACGAACAAGTCCAGATTATTACTAATTTTGTTCTTTATGTTCTTTGTGTTTGGCTTGTTCTACCAAGTGACGTTGCTAGTTCCTCGTGTCGGTTGTGAATCTAACTCACGGATAATTTCTTTCTTATGCAAGTAATTTGGCATGTGATAATTGGAATTCTGAGTCATAATATGCATCTACTTTTCTTCATTCACCATATAAAAATTATTTTAATGATCGTGATGTTAATCTATCCTTAGGTTATACTGGACCCATGCTTTTGCATTAGGAGCCGACTTTGAATCCTCTTTTAATTTATTTTATCTGTTATGTGTTCTTGCAGAAAGAAATTGCCTTGTACACTGCTTCAAAGTTCAACACTGAATTCTCTTGGTTTGACCTTGATGGGGACATAGATCCCCTCTTTAAGGTATGCTGATTTCTTATCTCATGCTACCCTGCCCGTGTGCGTTTCAATTTTTTGATATAGTGTCACTCTTGGTTATCTGGGGCCTCTTTATAAAGACAGGTTACCAAATTGTTATAATCTAGATTTTTTTTATTACTTTTTAAAAAATAAAATAAAAATTATTTCTCCATTTTATGTGATCAAGCTGATTGCAAGATAAATTGTAAGTTATGGTTGAAGGCCTTTTCTATTCTGAAGTCCTGAAGATTATTTCAGAAGTTCAAGTTCTTGCAGTGTCTCCTATAGTTTTGCTGTTTCAGTTTTTGTTCTCTGTAGAACCTCAAATAAGACTTCAGAAGATTTTGGGATACCATTGATTCATATATACTGTGTTCTGTGTCCCAGATACTGAATACGAAAGTTGTTTCTTTTGTATTTTTTATGATTGCTGCTATTATATCATCTCATGTGGCCCATTTTAGTTGCTGTTCAGGATCATTCTTTACAGAGTATGGTTGTTTGATGGCTAATTATGCAGACAATAGATGTTGAGTTTGAAATGTAATTAGTTAATAGTTTAATAAAAAAAAAAGTTGGAATTTTATCTCATTATGAATACTCTTCTCGATCTATTTCCTAGGAATATTGGTGTAAAAGACTCCATCCAAAGAATGTATGTGAAAAAGTGTACAGGCAACCTCCTTTGAGAGATTCTATGAGAAAGGGAAAGCTAAAAAAGCAAGAATTCCATCTCACGAAGCAGAAAGCAGCCCTTTTGCAGGCTGCTGATTCTATTGGCAAGAAGATTCAATACCGTTGCCCAGGATTCCTACCCAACAGACGCCAGGTGATTTTTTATTAGTCAATTTTAAGAGCAGGACTTCAATTTTCAAATTTAGTTTTCTCTAAACATTGAACTTTTGAAAGAGATTGTTAGTTTGAAAAGCAATTCCCAAAAGTTTCATATTTCAGTAGGAGATACATGAAAATTATAGTTTATTTATCGATTATCTTGGACGGTAGATTTCTATCTCAAGCTGATACATCCAACAACCACAGAAAAGAACGAGTTAGCATTAGCTAATGTGGATTATCTTCACTAGTACATAGAGTTAATTTACGTTTTTTCTCTTTCTTTGGGTGTGCGTGGGGGCTAGAGTGTTTTTGTGTGCCTGAATACATTCAGTCTAATATCATATGGATCCTGGACTAGAATGTCTTCGTCAAATTATTCTTGCTTGTTTCCTTTTCTTCCCCACTTTTTGTTTGTTACTCAGTTACTCTTACAATGGGTTTGCACCAACTAATCGTGTTTATCTGGGTCTGTAACAGTATCGAATGGCAGGACTCGCTGCTTTAGAGATCGCACAAAAAGTTGTTAAAGTTTGGCGTTCTCTACAAAATGAATTGAAGCATTCAAATAAAGGTTCTCTAAAACACGGAAGGAAAGTTCGGAGAAAAGAAAAATTTAGCCATCACAGTCAGAACAGAGGTGGGGCTGGTTGCAGCACTAGCAGTTTCTTCGAATCATCTACTGCCTATACTGCAGCAGAAGATAAATCATATGCGCGTCCCACATTGCCCTGGCATGGTGTTTATTCGATGGCTGTCAAATGGAGACAAATATCTGAACCATGTGATCCAGTTGTTTGGATTAACAAATTGAGGTATTCCATTGCATTTCAGAATGCAATGTGTTTGTTTATGAAAGCAAGGTCTGCTAACTTTAGGAATGAACTAATTTAATTGAAGTAGGGAAACTATATATTTATTTCATTTGAGTGTCTCGGAATCAATGATGTTGTGAATTATTAGATATTGTCTTTAGAAAAATAAAGTTGCATTTTTACCCACATATATTAATTTATGATTTTACTTCTAATGCGACTCTTCTTCCTTTTGTTATGTAGTGAGGAATTTAATTCTGGATATGGGTCTCAAACTCCTCTTATTCTTGGGCAAGCGAAGGCTATACGCTATTTTCCAAATTTTGAGAGGTAATATTACATTGTTCACGAATAAACTTGAACGACGTTTGTCACTTCAATTAAGAGTTCATCTATGACAAAAAATAGACTTCCTCTTAAATTCATGATGAATAAATAGAGCTTTTTGATCTGCAGAGTATTCAACGTTTCCAAAGCAGTAATGATGGAAAATAAGTATGTCCGTGACAAGAAGGACAACCTCATCTATCTCAATGAAGATGGGAAATTGCATGAAGTAAGTGATATTGATAAGATACGGCGAGTTTTATCTTCTGTATCTTCATCTTTTCTGTTATCCATTCATATGGGTTCTGCTATAACGCTTTGCAAAGATTACTAACTAAGATCTGCCTTTGTAGATTTCCCATCAGAACTACCATTGCCATGTTATGTATAGTACGATATGTTGCTCAATTTGAGAACCACTATAATGGTTCAAGACCAACCAATTTTGGTTTTTTATTGAGTTGGGTGAGGGGATAACATTTGGGAATTGAACCCGAGATCTCTCCCTTAACACTGGAAAAGTCCACCTCTTGGACACCTGTTCTTGTTTAAGAGTGGTATTAGTTTTTTTATGAGACTTCACTGGAGTGAGGTTGATAAGTGAATCATTCTGGGTGATAGCCCCTCTAGTTTTCCAATACCTGTGACTTACGAATTTTCATATTAAAGAAGTCTTAATTCATAATAACTTACTTTTTGTTGGGTTCTCCATCAGGGTAATCCTGAAGGAAAAGAAATGATTACTTGTGCTAACTTTTTTCATATTGGCTCATCAAACAGTGCTTTGTTTGGTTCTTTCTTGTGTTCATGTGTATCGTTTTTTCATTCTGTTTTGTTAGTCTCCCCTGCATAATCTTCTAAGCTGTTGTTGCCCCTTGATATTGCAGATAATGAATGCAAAATCATGCTCGGATCTTTACAAGGCTGTGGGCCAGGACTTCTGGTTGGCTACTTGGTGTCATAGTATGGCAGTTGAGGGGTACTCTTTTCTGAATTGGACCGAAGTTTATCTACTTCTTTATTTACATATGGTCTTATAAATGGTTGAGTTTCTTCTTAACATAGATACATTTGGTCATGTTTCTTGTTTCTTGTTTCAGAAAGCAGCTTGAAGGAACAAGGATCTCCTTAACAGAAACGTAAGATACATCTCCTTCATTCTACTTTGATTGATGTTTATAACTACTCGTTTTCAAACTAGTCAACATTTACATGTTTTTTCATTTTGTGGTTTCTTTGCCCTTTTCAGGGATCCAAATGGGTATGATTTTTCTGTTAAAACACCCTGTACACCCTCAAGGTGGGATGACTTTGATATGGAAATGACTTCAGCATGGGAGGTATCTCCTCTATCCTTTTTCTTTTTCCCCTGATAACAGTCTTTTGTACCTATTCTCAACTACTATAGGCCTTTTCTGATGCACAAAATGATTTTTAAGGTCATTGCTGTATTCTCCTGATTTTGGTTATATTGAATTCATAGGCAATATATTAAACTTTATCTCGGCGTCATAATTTTTACGGATTCCCTTAGTAGTCTTACCACCTCCATTTTCCAATGTGCTTGTAATGTCTCCTGGTTCTATTAAGCTCCCAAGACATTGTTATTGTTTTGAATGTACACTGCTTGTTCTGGAAGGCAACTTTGTCTAGTTCCTTTTAATATATGAAAGTGATTCTAAAGCATGAGGATACGTCATCTTTTCCCTAATACTAGATTGTAAAGGTTGAAGATTCTTATTCCTCAGTTGACAAAAGAAACTGGATATGCAGGCAATCTGTGATGCTTATTGTGGTGAAAATTATGGGTCAACTGATTTTGCCGTGCTTCAGAATGTAAGAGAGGCGATTTTAAGGATGACTTATTACTGGTGAGAATTATGTTTCCAGTGCTCACATTTCAGTCAGTCACATTTCTTCGTACAACTCGGGGCTGAAGTGCCGTTTTCAGGTACAATTTCATGCCATTATCAAGAGGCACTGCTGTAATTGGGTTGGTTGTGTTGCTTGGGGTGCTTCTTGCTGCCAACATGGAATTCACTGGAAGCATTCCAGAGGGCATTCAGGTGGATTGGGAAGCAATCCTAGAACGTGATCCCAACTCGTTTATATCGTCAGCAGAAAGCTGGCTGTGTCCGTTTCTCAAGATAAACACGTCCTGGAAAGGGAACCCCGATGTAGCATCAACCCTCGAGACAACGGGATTAGTCGTTGCTGCATTAAGCACGTATGCTGATTGAGAAACACATACAAGGTAATGAGAAATGACTTCAGATTTTATACGCTAGCGAACGAACTATAAGAACCTCGGACGGAATCTGCAGGTTATCTTTGCCCAGAACTTCGAAGACAGCATTTTGGTTGGACAATCTATTTGTGTTCCTACTTAAACGGACACAAGAAAACTGGTTTGTTAGCTGTATGCTTGTGCAATGTAACGCTACTTAATTAACCCTGTATATGATTGGCTTGACAGTTATTTTCTTTCAGTCTCCCCTTTACATACAAGCTCTTTGGGTTGACATTTGTTGAATTGGTTGAAAATTATGTAATCAACTGGTTTGGGTTATTCTGTTCTTGATTTTTACACACTACTATGATGTTTTTATTACTCCTTCAGACCTATTATTTATGTCTCATTGTGATTGAACATGGAGTTTAATATGGTGGATATAAATGTATAAAGTAGTGGTGGTGGTAAATTATAAAATGGTGGGGTCTGTTTGTTTAAATAATCTTGATTCATTTATTTTTATCCATTTTAGATATAAGACATAAATAATGACAGAACGATTTCTATATCTTAAATTATGCACTCTTGATACATATTAACTTTTTGGTTTTAACATAAAGTAGATATGACTTTATCCTGATCCTTATAATATGTACTCCCTCCGTCTTATAAAAAGTGTTTTTTTTTTTGTTTTTGGATTGTTCTATATAAAATGTTTTGCTTTTAAAATATGTTGATCAAAATTAACAAATTAAAACAATATATGTCATATTATATAAATTTCTTAATAAACACTTTCTACAAGAGTATAAACTACTTTTGAAAGTACAGTCAACAATTGCAGGTAATAAATAGAGAATGAGATGTTGGTACTTCCATTTCTCATGTCTATCTGTATCCTACGACACGTCATTGTCATCACAACATTATTGGCTGTCCTTTCAATATTAGCTTCGGCTTATCTGCATTTGGCACCAAACGTACTTCCTTTCATCATTTCGTAGAAAAAATATTTCCTCTTGCCACAATTTAGAGCACCAAATTTCATTACAGCCACTATTGTCGGATTAGATATTTTTAAAGCCTGCACACAGAGCCTAAAATTATCCATATCCACCTGAAGATTGCATAGGGTTCGGTGTCCATCTTTTTATGTGTCACTTGTGTTGTATTACCAACGGTAACCATCTAAATATTTATGATATGAATTTTAGAATTATCGTAACCATTTAGATGATTATCGTTAAAATATGAGTGAAATACGAGTGACATGCAAGAAAGTGGGACTGAAGATTTGGACTGCCTGAAGATCCTTGTAACAAATCAAAGTTTTAACAAAGGAAGATGGCATTTTATTTCAATAACACGATTTGCTTCTAATAATGAATTCAGACACGACAATACAATAGTCAAAACAAACCCCTACTTAAAAATTGAAATAATAGTTACTGATAAATACTCCCCCTCTTCCATTCTATCTTGTCTCGATTTTTTCGATTTGTCACATCCATCTTATCTCATTTCAAAAATATTAATTTTTTATTTACAATTAACCATTCTCTTTCTGTGGACCAACCTTTTCGCTCATAAATAAAAGCCATCTATAATATACGTGCATAAAAGAAATGGGACACGTTTGTGGGACGGATGAAGTACTAACTCTTCAGTTTTAAGCAGAGATAAATAATTATGTTAAAAAATTGTTGAATCCGATAAAACTGAGGGAAAATAACTACACTAGCAGTAATATGAGTGGGGTAGGGTCTTCACTTCTGCTGGTGGAGTAGATAGGAGCAGATGATTCATGATTCATGAACTATCAACTGCTGCAATAACTTATCATCATCATCTCCTCTTCTCTCTCCAATTATAACTTCCATCCTTACCCATTTCCTCTCTCCTTTAAAACTTCATTTTCTATCGTTTTCTGGTCCCAATTATCCACTCTTTTTAAAGGGCCTCCTCTTCATTTCATTAAGGATGCAGAGCTAACATCTGAGCACCCCTTCGTCTTGAAATTCAGGACAAACAATTCAGGTTCTTCCTTTAGTTCATATTCTTGTGTCCCCTTCTTTGTATGTCAGCATTTTCTTGTCTGTTTGCTGTTCTTTTCAGTTGATTTCTGCTTTGATGGATCACTTTAATTGTTTGAATTGGTTCCAAGCAGCAAAAATTCATTGCCTAATTTGGGTTCACTCATTCTGCTTGCTACTTATCAGTACTTCAATTTTCTTCTAGAATGGAAATAATGCAGATTTCAAGAACATATATGCTTGTATCATTTAGTCTTAGCTCTTGTATGAATTGCTATATGAGAAGGAAGGGTAGGTGTGTTTGTATGAAGAAAGAAATAATAATGTATTATATGGGGAAAGATAAGGATTTTAAGACTTTGACCAATTGTGTAGGCAACCTTAATTCATATATATATATATATATATATATATAATGCAGTAGGTTATTTCTTGTAGAATTGCCTAATTGGTGATCAAGTGGCAAAAGCAGATGATTGGTGGGCGTTTCTATTTGCAGTTGTGAAACACTACTGTTTTAGGAAATTACTTGACATACATATACAAATGGGAAACCTTAAACTCGATACTAAATAGATTGATGTATAAATTTCTGTTAGGTTTGTTTAGAATATGAGGATGTTGAAGAAGAAGAAGAGTCAGCTACAAGTATACTTCACCGGAACTTGAAAGAATACAATTTCTATTGTATCTAGTTAAAGAAATGGAGAGCATCATTACATCTTTAGCTCATATGGAAAAGAAGGATGATTCATTTGCAAAAGAAGCCAACACTGAAAGGGCGAAAACCGTCTTCTCTAAGTATTACGAGTACTTACCGTATAAGCGCCAGCATAGGGAGAGTGTTCATAGTGTCTTGTGTTCGCGTGAAACTGGAACAAGTAGTGTGTATTGCTACAAGCCATCGAAGGCGAAGTGGGCCTCGTCCACTAGGAAGAACCAATGCTTCTATATGAGGTCGCTTTGTGCTGCAAAGTTTGGATCATCCGTGCAGCCATTGTCGTACCCCATTACTAATTTAAGTGGGAAAGGAGAGCAGATGATAAGGCCAAGGCAGTTTGAGTACCACCCATCTGATTCCAGCCTGATGGCTGTTGGAACTCTTGATGGGGAAGTGGTTGTTCTCAACCATGAAACCGGAAACACTCTGTGTTGTATCTTTCCCTCGCTGAGTATGAATAGTATTCTTGGCCTTTGCTGGCTTAAGCAACAACCCTCTAAGGTATGTCATAATAATATCATGGTTTTGTGTCGTTTCATTGCCACTGTAATGCTTATCTATCGCGCTTCTGGTAAGAGAAACCACCCGCCCGTATAACTTTCTTGACCATAACTTTCTCTATATGATTTTCATTACCTCTTTTGTGACCAACATTACTTGATGGGGTGATGGCTAAAAGATATGAACTACTGTATGCCTAATTAGCTCCTGGTGGGTTCTGATAACGGTTGCTTGAGATTGTACGACATCAACAACGCAGAAGACTCCACGGTCGTTTTTGATGACTTTGAGCTATTGACTTCAGTTCACGTAAACTCAACTGATGACCGGTGTCTAACGAGTGGCTACTCCAAGAAGGTGGCGATATACGATATCTGCAGTGGGCAGCAGTTGCAGCTCTTCACGGATATGCACCGTGAGCCCATCAATGTTGCTAAGTTTTCTAACCATTCCCCTTACCTCTTTGTGACTTCATCATTCGACCGTGATGTGAAGATGTGGGACTCAAGACAGAACCCCGCGAAGCCTTGCTATTCGTCTAGAAGCTCAAGAGGAAATGTGATGGTCGTGTTTTCTCCGGACGATCTTTATCTACTGGTTTCAGCTGTAGATAATGAGGTAATTCAACTCACTCCACTTTCTTTATGCATGGCTAGAATTGCCATTCTGATTGACTCTCATTAGGTAAAGCAACTTCTGTCTGTGGATGGGCGGGTTCACACGGATTTTGGGATAGTTTCGAAAGGGAGTTTCCACAACTATACTCGCTCCTACTACATGAATGGTAGAGACTACATCATTAGTGGAAGTTCTGAAGAAGCAACGATCCGTGTTTGTTGCGCTCATACAGGAAGGCGATTAAGAGACATATCCTTGGAGGTAATCCAACATAAGGAAAACTATTACCTTTCAGAGGCATATGTATATTGAACTGCTTATCTGCACTCTAGAGTGGCTTCTTTGTTGATTAGCCTTCACTATGAACGTTCGGATATAGGATACCGGGAGAGCATCCATTTACGTGCAGTCGTTGAGAAGTGATCCTTTTAGAGTAAGTCCTTTTCCTCTACATACTGAGCACCATCTGCTATAACAGAAAACTCACATAATGTGGCATGCAGCATTTCCACATGGCAATCTTGGCAGCCTATGCTCGGCCATCCAAGTATGAAATTATCAAGGTATGTTTTATACATCCCTTTTAAGCTTTGTTTACTTGTCCATATTCATTCAGATTGTGTCTGATTTTGTGGGTGCAGATTAACTTGCTTTCGTCGAGCCACTCCGAAAACGAAGATCAAGGAGGTTTGAGCATCTCTTATGGGAAGGGTGGCTGAGGTTTTTTACTTTGATTCAATTTATTTCACTTTTCTTGATTATTCCCAACTGTACATAAGAACTGTACTCTTCATGCTTTTATGCAAATTCTATTCTTGCCCAGAATGAATTATACTTGCAAAACTAACAAAGCAAAGTAGTAACAGTCAAAGGATCACCAGCTCATATACTAACATTAACCTATAAATAGATACATGGCTTTCACATCTGCAGGCTACATGCTGCATTGCTGCTGGTTACTCCTCCTCTAAGAAATGAGATATCGCGCGTATGGATGATTGATCACGAACCCAAAATTGTCTTGGCTTTTGTACGCATACTAGAATAACTCCAGTTCCTCGTGACAAGGTACACGATGAAGGCTACATATGCAGCAGCGAAAGTAGTCACTAGACTGGTAAAGAACACGCCGCCCATTTCAGAAGAGAAGAAGTCTACCAAGAGATATCCATTGATCAAGATAACCAGAGCCGCCACCAGCCAAGATACAGTCTACGTAGTAAATGCACATAAGCATGAATTAATATCTCATAAGGGACTCTGCATAGAACAAACTAAAAGAAACCAGACACTACTAATGGGACAGAGGGAGTACCTGAAGAAGAGTCCCGATTTTGAAGAAGCCCATGACTTCCTCCTTGGAAACCAGGCATAGGAGAGGAATAAGAGCAAAAGGGATCTGAACTGACTGAAGCACATTAAGCCATTCATTAAGAATATCCAATGAGGCATCGGACGTATCAAAAACAAGAGCGACGGTTAGAGTAGGGATGATGGCACAGCTTCTTGTTATCAATGCCCTCGTCCACTTCTTCAAGGGCAAGTTCAGAAACCCCCCCCATAATAAACTGGCCAGCATATGTGCCTGTTATAGTGCTGCTCTGTCCGGCAGCCAGTAAACCAATAGCCCATATGTACAAAATGGGGACTAACCCTCCACCATACTTCTCTTCAAGATACTGCCCTGCATTCACTAGCCCAATTGTATTGGCTTGTTCCGTACCATAAAATACCTTCGCAAAGACCGTTGTGACAAACAGATTGATCATGAAAGAGATGGCCAGGGCAATGCCAGATTCGATTGAGTAGTAAGTGAGGGCTTCTTTCACTCTGCCTATCTTGCGATGGTCGACGTCTCTAGACTGCACAAGGGCAGAGTGCAGGAAAACATTGTGTGGCATTATTATGCAGCCCACCACTCCTACTGCCTGCTTTAACGTACTCGAGCTTAGCTTCGGAATCACAACACCTGCAATCACATTTTTCCCGATTCAGCACTGAACAAAAATTGCAAGTACATTGGATCTCCACTCGGGTAAGAACATTTTCTCACCGCGCATGAGTTCACCACCGTCAGGCTTCGTCTCGCCAAACATCCATGCGAAGGAGATTGCCATTGTCGCTATAAGTACTGCGAAAAGCGCTTCCAATTTCCTCACACCGTAATTCTCCAGAAACAAAAAGATGAAGCTGCATCAAGGAAACAAGAGTCTTAACTTGTTCCCAACCGGCTACTTATAATATTTTAAAGAGAACCATTCTTAAACACCATGAACAACAACATGTAGTAGCCAACCCAACAACTCCAATTCAAAATGAATTAGGGATGCAGAGAGAGAAAGACACATCACACACGCATATATCTATGAAAACATTTAAAAATCACTTCTACTTATTAAAAGCTTTGAAATACTAAGTCTTGTACCATGAAGGATAATAAACAAATCACAGTTACGTGCAGCCATGACTTCTTACACGGTTCAGCTAGTGGATAAACTCAAACTAGTACTCCCTCCGTCCCATTCGAAACGATTTGTTTTCCTTTTTGGTAAATAACTTTCCAGAAAAAATCACAAATTCTCTCTTACCTTATCATTTCTCTCCTAACGCGTTCATATAGCTATAATCCCCCAAACAAAACAAGAAAGACAGCTCTAAATATTAAAATTAATATGAACATGAAATAAATAAAAAAAGAAGGAAGCTATACCAATCAAGAGCGGTTATAACCACACCAGCCCAAAGAGGCAAAACCCCCTGACTGAGAATATTAATCGCAATCGCACTGCCGATAACCTCCTGAATATCGGAGCCAATCAGTGCCAGCTCAGCCATGACCCACAGCAGCAGCCTCGCCCAAATCGGATACTCCTCGCGGCAGAGCTCCGCCAAGTGCCGCCCCGTCGCCACCCCGAGCCTCGCCGCCAGCAGCTGCACTAATAAGCCCATAGCGGTGGCCCACAGCAGCAGCCACAACAGAGAGTAGCCGGCGATGGCCCCCGCCTGAAGATCCCCCTCAAGGTTGCCCGGATCGAGGAAGGCTATGCTCATGAGGAATCCCGGTCCCGTGAAGAGCCAGAGCTTCTTCCACGAGAACGGCGGCGCTACGGTGGAGTAATCGTCGGCATCGGCGGACTCGTCGACGCCGATGATGTGGACTTTCTCGTCGTCGTCGTAAGCTCGATCCTCTCCCACGCGCGATTCGAGTAGAGGCTGCTGCGCAGACATTCCTGAATTAAGTGATTGGATTGAGTAAATAGAACAGCTAATTGGAAGAGAATGAGAAGTGGAACTGGATAGTGGTTGGAGAGAGAGAGGAGAGAGAGGGTGGGAAAAGAGATGAGGGGTTTGGGTTCTTTTTATCGTTGAGGAGACAGAGGAGTCATCTCATCCAATTCTTTTGCTTGAATTATTTTATTTTATCTAATAAAAAATGGACCCCTTGATTTATTTATCTATTGTATTATTATTTTTCTTTCCATATTAGTAAAAATTCAAGCAAGATAATACAAAAATAAATATCTTCCTTCTATTAAAAAAATATTCACTTCATACCTAAATGTGGGTACATATTCAATTTTACCTTTTCAAAAATAGATTAATTTTATATCCTTCTTTAGTTTGTCAATTTGCATTCACTAGAACTCACATATTAGAGTTAATGTGCTACTTTAGCAACACGGACACTTTTAAAATCATTATTATCGTGACACCTATAGTCGGAGGCGGTGGTGACGTGGGCAGCGGACGCCGTGAGTGTGGGAGGCGCGAGGAAGCGTGTGGCAGCGCCGATGACTGCGCATGGCTGCACGTAGGGGGTGTAAGTGGTTCCGCTCCGAACCGCGAAACCGGTAGGACCGAACCGAACCAAACCGAAAAATGTGGTTCGGTTCGGTTTATTTTTTTAGAAACCGTTTACATTCGGTTCGGTTCGCGGTTTCAAGAATTTTTGAACGGTTCGAACCGAACCGAACCGAACTAATATCCTATTTTTTAATTTTTTTTATTTAATATTTGTCTTTCTTATATGAGAATATTGTTGGATTTAGATATTAGATTTAAGTTTAGATCAATTCTATTATATACAAATGAAGAGAAATTAGTAACAACTCTATACTTATGAGTTCGAAATGAGTGATATCTTATAAACTATTATTCTTGCATTATTTAAGATTTAAAAAATAAATAAATAAATAAATAAGTGAACCGATGAACCGAACCGAACTATTTAAAAGCGGTTCGGTTCGGTTCGGTTCCGATATTGAAAAATCCATCAGACCGAACCGAACCATTTCTATTTGTTTGGTTCGGTTCCTAAAATACATAAAAAGTCGAACCGAACCGAACCGTTACACCCCTAGCTGCACGGCTTGCTCTAAGCCCTCGTATCACGACAAACATTTTCACTATTACAAGAGACTATGTTTCCAAAACATAACTTATCTTTTCCGCATGACGCCACCAACAGATCGTGTCTGATTCGTGAAATTATGAAGGGAATCAAATTTCGAATTTTTGGGGTTTCGTCACATCATATATATATATATATAATTGAGCAATAATTATCAATCATTTTCTGGGAAAATATGTCGACATTTTGATGGAGAAATCAACATATAAACGTAACGCTAGCAGCTTTAAATTGACCTTGATTGTTTATTACAAGGAAAGAGAACGTGTCCATGGATGGATCGATCATGGAGATCACATGTTGGTTATTTATATATTGCATTAATACTTAAAAGTATGAAAAAAAATAATAATTATAAATATTTTATTTTCTGAAAATCTGCAGCTTTTTTTCTTTAATAAATCATTCTAAAATTTTGAAATGTGTGGAATTTCTTTATAGAAAGATGTGTTTTAGTTAACATGATTCGACATGTACTAAAAGAAAACGACATCACATTTGGTTGCATGCATCACGCTTTACCTAAAAAACATCATTTTCCAAAATTTGTAATCTGTATTATTATTCTAAAGAAATAATCCCTAACATATTAATCATTTTAGTTATAAGTTGAAAATATTATGAAGTTGCTGTCAAAATATAATTTTGATTTTTGTGGGGACAGAAAGAGAGAGAAAATGAAGATGTTAAAAGCTGAAAGTTGAAAAGCTAAAGCTGGGGCTTGCCTTCTCCGAATGATTCCTTACTTATTTTCTAAATTATTATACAGCTAAACCTCAATAAAATAGTATTCGATAACGTAATAATCTCGCTAAGATAATAATTCTTTCGGTCCCGATATGGGTCAATGAACTAAAATAATGTTCAATAAATTAATAACCTCATTAAATGAATATTTTTTCTCGATCCCAAGATTATTACTTTATCGAGATTTAACTGTAATTTAGAACCACAAAGAAATTGAATTCCTTTAATTCTCTTTGCGGCTGTTAGGTTCAGTAAGGGGAATTGATTCTTCAATTACTACATAAATATTCAGTAAAAAAATATGAATTGCAGATACGAAATATGTATTTTGTTTTAAATTCTTTAATATGATGTCCTCTGATTTTGGTTATATAACTTTTTAGATTATACGATTTTAGTCTTTTAATTTCTTAGAGTGTTCGACTTTAGTTCTCAAATTATCAAACATAAAAAGGTGTATGAACTACACAATTTGCTAGATTATTAAAATCAGACATTTTGTAATGTAGGAGGACAAAAAATGAACACTTTTAAAAGTTACATAACACAAAAAACCATTTCGATGTTGGTCCTACAATGTAGCATCTAACTATTTTTGGATCATGTAACTTTTAAAAGTGTTCGTATGTAAAGTTATATGACCAAAATCTTCAGACAAAGAATGAAGATCACACGCCTTTTTACATTCGACGATTTCTCTTTGGGGATCAAAATCGAAGAATTTATAAAGCTATAGGACAAAAATCAAATATTATATAAAGTTATAAGGCCGAATTGAAACATAACTACATTAGAGAGCTACAATCGAACTAATACCACATTAGAAGACCAAAATTGGTATTTTATCAAGAATGATACAAGCCGACCACAGCCCAGATAAGGCCCAAATCATCTATATACCTCTTGGATCCAACTTTGATTTTTTTAATTTTTGTTTTTTTTTATCTTAGAATTGGACTTGTCTATTTCTTATTGAACTCATAGCAGCAACTAATATGGGCAGTGGCCCGCGACTCCATCTCATGTGTATTTTCAGTATAATTTTACTAGATTTCAATCTAACTATAATTAGACAAACTTGAATGACTCGTAATTTACTGAAGAAATGTATATAAGTAGAAATCATATTTATCGAGTAAAATTCAAATTCCATCAACAAACACCTCAAACAAATACGTGTCTATCGATCTCGCTCGACACTAGAGAGCGATGCGTTTCTATCAAACTAATTTAAAAGAAACACGCCTTATGTGCAAAAATCGGAAGATAACACAAACCACGCTTTCTCACAAAATACGCAACTTCCTTGCTTTGTCGATATATGTCCGGCATATCGGACAGCTCTTGATTTCTTCACTTATAATCCTGCAACAAAAGAAGAAATTTATCATGCTACATATTATTACCTTTTCCTTTTTTTACTTTATTCTTTAGCTATAATAATAATTTACATTTTCATATTTTAAATTCTAATAGTTAAATGTGGTGAAGCGGGTCCTGCGGGTCAGGGGCGGGTCTGGGACCGTCCCGTGCTTGTGCGAGTCGGGTAATACCGGTCCTATCACGGGTAATACCAGTCCTATCACGAGATGGGTCGAAGCGTGATTGCCATCCCTAATACTCTCTCTGTCCCGCCACATTTCCTTTTTGAGTTGTCTTATTTCACTTGTCTACTTTTTATATAAGGAAATAAGTCTCACACATTTACAAACTCAAATCATTTTTAAATAATTAAATATTTATATGGTTCTCATACCTTTACAACACAAATAGATTATAAATACTCTCTCCGTCCCAAATATATATGCCTATTAACAAAATTTTTATATCTAACTAAATCTTCCACCAACTTTAATAGATCTAATTAATATTATAATATAGAAAAATACTATTTTATCTAACTTTTATAATAACAAACACAATTATAATATTAACTTTTTAGTAATTTACTTTAATTTACTCAAATTCCAATACCAATATTTATTTTTCATATCATTAATTTTTTTTCTTAATCTATATGAAAAAAATAAATGGATATATAAAAGAGGGAGGGAGGGAGTAATTATTTAATTATATGAATCTCATACTTTTATTATATAAAATCAAAATCATAAATAACGCGCAGAAAAGAAATCAGCCAAGTAGACTGAGAATGAGGGAGTATTACCTTTTCCTTTTTTATTTTATTCTTTAGTCGTAACAATAATTTATCTTTACTAAAGAGAATCCTCCCTCCCATATTCAAATTTTGGAATAAGTTTTGTTCGAAATGATCGATAATCTTGTCGTATCTTTATACTCGTAAACGAATAATCGTCACATGACGAAACGTACCTTTTGGCGCAATTGTAGCAAGTGATACAATGTCCGCAAGGCACAAACAAGCAGCTCCTTTGATCGTCGTAACAAATCACGCATATCTTTCCATCGTACAAATCATCCGACGACGAATTGAAACTCCTTTGACCCGTTGACTCCAAGTCATCTTCTTCACTTGTTCCGTACGAAACGAACCAAGCCTCCACCTTTGCAGACAGCAAACCACTCGTCTCCGTCGGCCCCACCTCTCCGCCGCCGTCCCAATCGCACCAGAGTTTCACCATCAACGCGATCATCATCAAGAGCACTACTGAATTTTCATCGCCAAAAACTCAATTAATTCAATCAATTGCTATCCGCGTCGTTATTACAGAAACAAATTTAATAATCGCGCAGTATATTCAAATCGTAATGACGCGACAAATCAAGTCAACCGATCATTCTTCTCATCTCAATCACGCGTAACAAAAAAAAAAAAAATAGTTTATGAGATTTAATTTCAAATTTTTTATTTGAAACTTGCAATTAGCATCGTCTGCAATCCATCAACTCCAACAATGCCTAATCAGACCATGTGTGATTATTGATGTATAATGCAAAATTTACCACTTATGGCGATGTAAAACACAACTTCTATCTGAAAATCGAGAGGATATTGCTCGGCGCCTGGGTCACCATCCTGCACCAGAGAGAGAAAGTGAGGAACAGAGAGAGGAAGTGACGGAATGTTCAATCAAAAGCAAATCGACCGATTATTTCTCCCAAATTCCAATGCGATCCAAGCAAATCAACAATTGAGAACAAATTTAAGCGAAATCAAGCTCCTGATTCCAGAAAACATCAGGAAATACTGCTAACCTTATAATCGTTCATGCCTTCTTCCTTTCGGTAGCTTTTTGGTTGTGGATCGAGAGATTATAATCCCTGCAATTTCTGCGCCGCATTAGCTGGTGAAATTCATTTTTTATGCTTTTGGAAGTTGGGATAAGAGGAGTGAGTGCTTCCGAAAACTGATTGTTTGGACGGAAAGATGAATAGGAGTAATGCGTGGTTACGCTTTTTGATGTGACAAATTGGAATTACTTAAGGACTGGAATTGCTCCAATATTGAATTTAAAGTCTTCAGGGGAATTGAATACGAATAATGAACTCGACGACTGTTGTACAGAAATTAACAAAAGTATTTTTATTAGGGGAAAAAAGTCAAAAGATTCTTTAAATTCAGGGAGGAAATAATAGTTGAATTATATGTTACGAACAGATTCGGAATTTGATTTTAAGCTGCGAACCCGACGTCGTAACAGTATTTGTACGAACTACTGAAATGCTTTACGTGCACACTTTCCTAATTAGCTTGATTAGAGCATCTCCAAGAGATGCTCCACAATACAGTTAAACGCCAGTATGGCGGTGGAAATATCTCCAATGGAAATATCTCCAAAAGCATACTGCATTCAACGCCAAACAACCAGAGAATTATTTCCACACGGTACTACTACCGTGATACTATTCACACACGGTAGTAGTACCAATATTTTTTTTTTAATGTGTAATTTAGATTAGTTTTATAAATGATTGTTATATTTAATTAATGATGTATTTAATGAAATGTAATTTATATTTTAATTTATTTTAGGTTTATTAGTTATTATTATATTGAAATAAAAATAAAATAATGTAAAAATATAAAATTTAAAACAAGTTGTTACATAAATTAAATAATAATATTAAAATTACACTAGCATAAAAATACAACAACACTAAATTAAAGAGACAAAGCAATCTAGTAAGCTTCAAAACCGCTATCCGAGCCTCCAAAGTCGCTTTCGGATCCTCCGAAATCACTTCCAGATCCTCCAAGATCTGGAAAATCATCTCCAAGGCTTGACTGTACTTCTCTTTTCAAAGTGTTGTGTATTCTTAGTTTTATTATTGTGGAAATAATTTAATTGTTTTATATTTATTTAAATATATTTTTACTTATTTAATTTTTATTTAAAATTTTATTTAGTGAGATTAATACAAAAATAAATATATATAATATTATATAATAAATAAAATATTAATAAACATATTAAATTAATAAATAAAAGAATCAAAATAGAATATTTCATTGTAGAGTTAAATGTAGAGTTGACGATTGGAGATGAATTCGGAAAAACTCTACATTCAACTCTACAATAGTGTGGAGTTCCCTCTTTAGAGATGCTCTTAGCGCTCGCTCTATAAAGTTGTGACGAGTGGCTTGCAACTGAAGATTAATGATTGAATTGGGAAATTTGAAGTTTGGATCTAAATTATGAGAAAAATAATAATTGCATGAGAATATTTATAGATGTAGGCAACCATGATTGATATAATTATTATATAGAACCAACACAATAGTTATCTTGAAGTGTAGTTTCTTTATTCAGGCGTGACCATCTCTCTCTCTCTATAACTTATAAAATAGGATTACTTTATTTATTTAAATAACTTGCTTGAAGCTAGATACATTCCAATTGCCTTCATTTCAAAAGGTTATTTTAATTAATTGAATTAACTATTTAAAGTCTGACTTCCCTCACTAAGCATATTATTCATCACTACCGAATGTATTTGGTAATTCCATATATTTTATAAAGTCCATTATTGATAGAAATAGTTTAGTACTCTCCGTCCACTAAAAATGTCACGTTTTACTTATCGAGATGTCCATTTACAAATGACACGTTTTCTAAAATAACAAGTGAACCACATTTAACTATTAAAGTGTCAAATAATTTACGCTATATAATAATACTACTTTCTTAATTCTCACGTTTAAAAGAGATTTTCTAGTGTGACGGAGATAATATTTGAAATATGTGCAGCTCCACACCGAAAATAAAACTCCATGTAAGTCAAAATGTACGTGAAGGACCGGCCCGATTCAAGTCGGGCCAATTCATAGTTTTGAGCCCATTTAGAAAGGCCCGAAAGACCTTCTTCCTACTAATTATATGGCCCAAAAGTATCTTCAAACAAAAATTCTCACCCCGAACCTAATCCCCCTACCTAGACGAAGGAAAAAAAACCCGCAAGATCTAACTACATATAATTTAGTTGATACTTTTAATTAATACTCCCCCCGTTCCACTCCATTAGTCAACTTTCTTTTCGGCACGGAGATTAAGAAAATTGTTTGGTGTGTGTAAAGTAGTATAAAGTTGTGGGATCCACTAGAATATATAAGATTGTTATTTTAAGTTAAAAAAGGAAACTGGACTAATGAAGTGGAACGACCAGAAAAGGAAAACTAGACTAATGGAGTGGAACGGAGGGAGTACATAAGTGATTGAACTAAGGTTCAATTCATAACCACTAAGGTTCAATTCATAACCACTACTGACTACGCTCCCGATTAGATCTGAACCGTTAACTGTTTTTAGATGGTTTCGTTATCGGAACCGTATGCTAGCTCGTGCAGTTCCATTCTGTTAATGTATTCTAAAATTTGAATGTAAGGGTGTGCTTTAAGAGTTTATTTTAATTGATTATCTGCTTTTTGATAATATAATTTAAAATTAAAATCTGCTTAAATTTATAAGCATCAAGTGATGTGTTATTGGTGTTTAAAATATCATAATTTTCGAAACTACCATAATATTTGCTTTTTAATATTAATATAAAAACTTAATATTTTTTATTAAAAACAAAGTAAAAAGCAAATAAAAAATGTTTATAGTAAGCTACCGTAAGTTCGCTGATTATGTTTCTGGGATCAAATATCTCTCATTAATTTATCAATCAATTATGTATATATATATATATATATAAACGATCACATTTATAGTATACTACCTATTCAATTGTTACATTGCATTTATACACATGTTATTTTCGAAATTCTTGTTAATAAATGTAACTTACGTATAATCGTATTGATGATAATAATTAGTTCCAAGATTTATCCTATTATTTGCAAATATATAGTTTTGATTAGAACATGACCGTAAACATTCTATTTACGGTAGCAGATCAATTATCCAATTTTAAAATGGTAGAAGTTCAGTTAACCGGAGAATCTCGGTCAACGCAGCTCAAATCAAACACTTTGCAGGGCTCTTTCCTCCAACTTTAGACAAAGTTTTCATCAACATGATCAGGTACAGATTATTTGAATGTACGCACGAAAAAGCCAATCAATTCGAAAACCGAAAATGACTAAACAAGCCAATAAAGTGGAACTGAAATGAACACACGATCACAATCCACACTCAAACCAGACACCTATAAATACTTTTGGTCGACACTCCTCAAGCCATGTCCGATTCCCAACTTTTTTATTCCGTACCTGAATCGGATCCCATCAAATCCGCCGCTCCGCCGTCCAGTGCGGTGCGGCCGGGCTGAAATGCGCCGACACAACCCTCGCGTTCAGCAGCTCCACGATGGGCGTGTAGCTCACGCACCTCGGCGCCTTATACTGATTAATCGACGCGCCTCGCGTGATCGCGTAGTCCATCAGCTCCTCGAACGTCCCGCTCCTCACGATCCTGATCTCGAGCGGCCCGACCGAGTTGTCCGCGACTCGGCACTGCCGGTACACCGAGTTCATACTCTCCTCCATGACGTGGCAGCACTTCGCCAAAACGTCGTCGCTCGGGTGTACGGAGGGGTCCTTCATTAGCAGCTCCCAGTATATAACATAGTGCCCCGGGATCGACGTCGTATCGGCGTAGCTAGTGAACTCGAAGATGGTGGCCCCGAACTCCTTCAGCAACGCCGCGGCGTTCTCCACCGCCTTCTGCAGCTCCGCCTCGTCGGTCTTATCCGCGTCGATGCTGAGAAGGACGTTCTTCCGGCGGATGAATTTGAACTGAGGGGCCGAGTTGTAGAACCCGGTGACCCGGAGTATGTCGCCGACTCGGTACCGGCACAGACCGGAGTAGGTGGTTACCACGAGCTCATACTCTTTCCCCACCTTCACGTCGGCCAACTCCACCAGCTCCGCCGGCGAAACCGCCTCTTTTTCTCCGTGAGGGATAAACTCGAAATACCCCATATTCGGCATGATGGTGTACGAAACCTCCGACGGCTTCGCCATCGGCTTCATGTTAAGTCCGAAATAACACTCCGACGAGGCGTACATCGTACACGGCTTCGGCAAACCGCCGCTGTAGAAATCGAGAAGAGGAATATACTGCGCCATAGCTCCGGTGACAATCACGTCGAGATATTTCGTATTAGGCCAAATCCTCGGGATTATCTTCTCCCAATTCTCACCCTCACATTCTTTAATGATAAACTCAGCGAGATCCGGATTGGGCTTAAGAATCTTCGCCATCCGCTCTTTTATAGCAGCGTCGGTAATTTTAGGGTTTAATGTTCCGGTGGAGATATCATGAGCAAGCTCCCTCCAGTTCAGCTGGAGGAACTTGATCGCCCGGAGCAGACCGGAGGCGAAAACCGCTCCGACTCGAAGAACCTCTTCCCTCATGAGAAGGCCGCACAGCATCTGAGTATACATGCTTTGAAACGTGTCAACGCAGAGAATGGCCTCATCCGGGCTGGTGTACACGTTGTAAGGGTCAAAGGGCCGGTTCTTGAACTGCTCGCTCTTGTAGTAGCTGGTGAGGACCGGCCGGGCGACTAGACCGCTCGGAGTTTTGGTCTCGGCTTTGATGAAGAGGAAGTAGAGGCCCTTGCCCTTGTCCAAATTGGGCACATATCTGTTGGCGGAGAACAAAAATTATCTAGGGCAATTGAAAATTCTTGCATGGCCTTTTTTGTTAAGGAAAGTGAAAGTTGAGAAAGGACAAAAGGTTAGACTTCTTACAAGTTCATCACCGGCATGAGAAGGCTGTACAACAGCTGTCGGCGGTCCATCTCTTCTCGAATCGTCGGCATCAGCTTCCTCTCGCCGGCGGAGGTGCCGGAGCTGCGATAGACACAATTTTAACTATCTATATATCTCCATTTTAATTAATGCAATAAAATCATGTTCATATACTTATTAATTCCAAAATTAATTAATATACAACAAAAAGGCAAAAATGAAAATACCTAGTAAGGAATTCGGAGATGGGGAGAGAGCAAAGGATAGGGGAGCGATCGCCATTGGCGATGCGTTGGATCAACGGCTGGAGATCCTCGTACGTGAGGAGAGGAACCTTGGACTTGAACGAAGCGCGGTCGGTAGCGCCTCCGAGATTGAACTTCCGGAGGTATTCAGTGTCGGCATTTTGGGTGAGGATTTCGCACAGCACGTTTTCCTGCTTGGGATCGGGGTTTGTGCTCATATCCTCGATGAAATCGAGAGCCTTAGCGAATCTCTCGTTGGCCGGCGGGATAGAAGAGTCAATAGCCATGGTCAAAAAGGCAAGAGAGAGAGAGAGGAGAGAGAGAGAGATGAAATCTAGTTTGCAGAGTAATTAGGAGAGAGATTATTTCTGATTTTTCTAGTGAAGTGGGGATGGTGGTGCGATTTCGAAGGAGCGGTAGTCGGGGTATATATAGGGAGGGGAAATCGCAGGTTAATCGCGGCGAGCCTGAGGCCCACGGCCGAGTGACACGTGGCATACGGACGATTTATCTTTTTCCCGTCTTTTGTTTGGATGAGCATTGCTGTTTTCGGACATTTGAAATTCACATGTCTTCGGAAATGTAGTTCTACTAGGGTTCATGTGGGACCACGTGACGCCATCATGTTGAATTGACAGGGGACAGGTGGGCCCAACGCGGAGCCACGTCATCTTTTTCAGCTCGGTCTCGCTTGTCCGGCCTCTGTATTTGTTGGTCAGGGATAATGATAGGCTGCCGGCGTACTTCCATCGAATAAATCACAAATACAATAAACGGCGTAAAAATATTATTTGTAATAATAAATTAAAAGTGTAATATCCCTATCTTGAGCCAATTGTAGGCAAAATGAGATGAGATCACTGCTCAATAAATCACTATCTAATTGATATCCAATTCAAAATGACGGAGTTTTATATTAAAAAAAATAAATTAAAAATATAATATTAAAAAAATAATTTAATAAATAATTAAAGAGTGTATTTTTGTCGCTTTAAATCATACACCAATTAGACATAGATTTATTGGACAAGTGATCTCATCCAAACAGAATACAGTAAGTTTCGGTACAATTTTTTTTCTTCAATTTCGAGATTGATTTGCAAATTGGAGACATGTTTTCTGCCACTTTTTAACTTTAATTTTGGGATGAAAATATTCGACAGTATTATTTGTGCACTGAAAAGTTAAAAAAAAATTATGTAAAGGGGTCCCAGGCTATTTTGACGAAATTGTAGTTTTCAATTGTAAATGTATGTATTTTATGTCATCCGCAGTTGTTGAAGATAATTCTCATAACACATCATAATATTAATTACATAACACTAATTGATTGATTAGTCATATAATAATTCTTGAAAAATGGGTCAGAAGATTCGCAGCGTCGATTATTACATTAAATTATGATTTGGAATAATATAAATATAGCAAATTGGTTCATACAACGGAAAGAAATGATGCATAATATAAATTGTTTGTTGATGATAATTTGATAAACAGTGTAGAAGGTGAAATAAAATGGAAGTTAGTAAATAGAATTGTGAGCGGAGGCCAAAAGGAATTGAATCATTGATGGGTGAAGCAATCACGTGTAGGTAGCTAGAATTTGTGTTTTGTAGGTACACTATTTGTCAAGTTGTGTACGAAATATTTCATACCTATATGTGGGATACCTTTTTAATTAATACAACCTAAGTAAGTGGTAGTTACAATCACATCTTCATAGGTTTCATCGCCAAATTATTTTATTAATCATATGTGTTTCTTTTCATGCCCATGTCGTCACCACTTGATTCCACTAATTTTTTCTAAATATAAATGATCTGCAAAATAAAAAAAGATCCCACCAATAATCATTCGACATATACTCATTATATGAAGCACTTTCCCTATTTATTAGATTTGGATATTTTCCATTTTTTACTCAATTTACTAACTACATTACATCAATTAGTTGAAACAATCTGCCAAATTAAAACAGAAAAAAACCCACCAATCTACTCATTGTGACTCATTCATACTGCCTTATATACTATGTTGGTTTGTTCAGTTCATACTGTCTCATTTTCATAAAAGAAAATAACGTAATACTGAAAGTCATAAAAATGTCATGTGGACCGGCTTTATTTAACCCCAGAAGTTAATTTTTTGTAGAAAATCTACTTGATAGTATAAACGTAACGGAGGGAATAATAATTACGGGCATTGAACTCGTGATTTCAAGATCTATTAGGCCCATTTCCTTACCACCACTTGACGAGATTAATCTTGAGACATCTCCACCATGAATAAGTAATAAGTATATGTCTTTCAACAATCAAATCCAAGAAAGAATCTGGCTTACGCGAAAGCAATCGAATATCCCAAAATGAGGAGAACACCAAGTACAAATAATTTCAATGTTTCATCAGTATAGGAATTGTGTAACTGTTTGTAGTTGGGTGGAGAATGGGCTACTTCATGCAAATTGCAATTCCACTTCCACTTAATTAAATATTATTATTATTATTATGTCATAAAGTTGTGGGGTACGTATGTGCAAGTCCAGATTCCTAAACATTAATATCATGACATTCAATCATCTATCCATGCAATTAAAAACTATAGTGTCCCTATACGTATTGACACTAATAATTAAATTATACCTCTATAGTTTGACAAGCCTTTGATCATTGCAGAATGTCTGATTTCTCAATTATTCCAATCAAAACTTTCTTGATAACAACACCCTCTCATTAAATACTTTTGCAATCATTCCCAAACCCGAAACCCTCTCGAGCGATGTTTATATTCAGACAACATGATGAACATCACTTCTTCAAGATAGATGTGAGACCCGTAAACGAATGAAGGTGTATTAATTACGTGATTGACGAATCAACAGAATACATTGAGAATAAGAGACTATGATTATCTGAAATTCAATATTTTTAATGAAACGTCGAAGATATTTCCTCCACCGATCGAAACAAATGAGAAAAACCAAGAGCGCTATATATGGTGATAGATACACGTAACAAACGGGTGCTTGCTTTCTCAATTTTGTATCTACGTGAAGCAAAGTGTGGTGGCATTCAATTCTTTGTTTGGGATCAAAATATGCATATGAGTAAATTACTTATCCCCACCAATTTAAGATATTTAACAGTAAATTAATTAATTGTTATCCCAACCAACAAAGAAAACTAGATCTTGCACGGCTCTAACATACACTATTGACATTTTTGTGACATTTATTTATTTTATTTTTTAAAATTGGTAGTAATAAAGTCTATTAGAGGTAGTAGTATCTATTCCGTACAAAGTAAAACCGACAAATTTGTGAAAATATGTGGATACTCTGATTTGGTGAAAATGATTAGTGAAATCCCACGTCACGAGACATTTGTTTAAATGGATTAGAGAACTTAAACCGAATGGGTTAGACATGATGAACTGTCTTTAAAGAAACCCTAAACTGTGTAAACTTCGGATTTAAACAAGCGTGACGACAAATCTGCAAGATAATTGCAAAAATCAAATTAATGGATTTGAAAACTAATCGAATAGGCCAGACATGATGAACTGTCTCCAAAGCAAAATCAAAATCCCCTTTAAAAAGAATTAGGAAAAGGAAACTCGAGTTATGCACATATTTGAAATCGTCAGAATGACCTAATCGTAAACTAAATACGCTCGTAATTTATTATCGAACAATTGTGACTGATGTGGAAGTTCGTATTTTTTGCAGTAGTTTTACAAGTTTTATTGAAATCGACTTAGTGAGTGTTTGGAGTAGCTGAAGCTTATTGATAAGTGCTGAAGACGGCTGATTTGAGAATTTGTAAGTGTTTGGAAATAAGTGCTTAAGCAACTTCTTTATCTTAGCTATATTTGGTAGGGAATTTCTGCTGAAAGCTGGGTGTTCCAAACACTCGAGCTGCAACTGAAAACTATAAGCTGCAGTTGAAAGTTGTTCCAAACACCAACTTAAAGTGATTTTTGGGATTATTTTGTGTCTAGCATTGTCGTGGTAACACATAATAGATAGAGTATGCTATTTTCAAAGAAATGGTTGAAGGGGCAGGCTGTCGATCTACTACTCTATTTGATAGTTTCACGTGATTGATTTCATGTATGTATGTGTGGGTCTAGACTTCCACTTAGGGAGCATATTTTTCCCACCTAATGTCGGAAACAAGTTTAGTACGTCCCATTGAAATACTCCCTCCGTCCTAATTATAATATTCAATTTTTCATTTCGGGTTATCCCAAATATAATGTTCAGTTTCTATTGTTAGCAAATTATTATACACAATTTTTTTGTAGAACCCACATCTTTACACATCTCTACTCACAACTAACACTCTCCTTAAACCGTGTAAAAAACAAAGTGAACATTATAATTGAGATGGATGGAATAGTTCACTATACTTTCTGCAGGATATCCTACTGAAGTTGTCCAGTTTTCATTTCTGGCAAATTATCATACACTTTTTTGTGAGGGATCTACAACATTATACAATTCTACACGCTATTTTAATGGGACCGTGGAAGTACATATGTTTTATTCTCATATAATTAGCTTATTATATGGCTTAGGATTGTATGGACTTGTAGAAATATTTATTATTACACAAATGGGCTTTACATACATTAAAAGATGTAAAAAGAAATTCATGTGTTATACAAGGTTGATGCCATCATTACCCATAAAGTAATGCAGCATAATTGTGTATATATAACTATAAGTAGTGTGTTTCTTGGCCCAATTTATTAGGTATCTAAGGCCCAATAGATAAATTTCCTTTATTCTTTGCATTGGAATAATTAATTAATTTGGTCGGATTCCATGCTAAAAACTAGGGCTGACAAAATGGGCCCGGCCCGATGGGCTGGCCCGGGGTACCCGTACCCGGGGTTGGGTTGAGCTTAAAAAATAGAGGTCCGAAATGGATCCGGGCCTAAAAAAGCCCGCCCAGAGAGCCCATAGGGCTTATTGGGCTCGGGCCTAAAAAAACTCGGGGTTCTGAAAAAAGCCCGGGGTCTCGGGCCTTAAAAAGCCCGCCCGAAACCCGCCCGATAATATTAGCCCAATAGCAATTAACAAGTTATCAATTGTAATATTAGCCCAATAAATATTAGCCATATATATATATATATATATATATCATATATATCTCATAGATAACTTTAAGTGCAAATATTAGTCTTAATGTCTTATGATTCACTACCACCGTTCCTCTCCGCTGTATGATTCAATTTCTCTCTTAAAAAATAATGTTGGTTAGAAATTATATTTTATATATATAATATTAATAAATAACTTAATCATCAAATGGAAATTAATCTGAAAGTGGGGTAATGATATTTAATATTTTATTTCTTACTTCAAATTCAAACATTTGCATTGACTTATATTTCAATTTTTTTTAATCTTCAAATGTAGATGAAGAAAAAGTTGAAATGATAAAATTATCAAATGAAGATTCAAATTGTTATAAACTCATCATAAGACATTAAGACTCATATTTGCAATTAAAATTATCTTTAATATATTTTTCTTGATTTCTGTTTCAACTTTCGATTCTCAATTTTATTTAAAAATAAAAAATATGAAAAACTCGAGGTAAGCCCGCCCGCCCGTCCAAAAGCCCGGGGCTAGGCTTAAGATATTTGGGCCCAAATGAATTTCGGACGGACCCGACCCGACCCGACAAATCACTGAAAGCCCGGTGCGTCGGGCCTGGGCGAGCCCGCCCCGCTACTTTGCCACCCCTACTAAAAACAGCCCACAGAACAGCCAGGAACCGAATAACAATTGTCCGGACCATATGCGGGTCTAGTAACTATGGCTAAATATCATAATGATGGATTAATGTCCCACTTAACTGACCACTAATTTAAATGTCATTGAATTTTCTTATAGAACTCACGAAGAGGAAATGATACATTTTACACCCTCCGTCCTATCTTATTTGTCCTCTTTTTTTTTTTTTCGGTGCGATTATATAGATATCATAATGATGGATTGAATATGTTCTGAAATATTTATTACTCCCTCCGTCCCAAAATTCTTATCCAATTTGCTTTTTGCACGGTTTTTAAGGAGAGTTGTTAGTTGTGTATAGATTGGTATAAAGTTGTGGGTCCCACAAAAAAATTGTGTGTAATAATTTACTAAAAAAGGAAAGTGGACAAGAATTTTGGGACAACCCAAAATGGAATAGCGGACAAGAATTTTGGGACGGAGGGAGTATAAGTTTTATACATAAGGACAAAAGTGTAAAAATTACAAGATTTATGCATAAACGAATAAGGAATATACATAAAATATATGAGGAGCACCCATACTTCATATCTTCTTATATATAACTCTATCTTCCTATGGGATTCATATCGCTCATATAATTATTTAATTATTTATAATCGATTTGAGTTAGTAAAGTGTAAAATAATTTTCTTATTTAGAATCTGGACAAAAATTATGACAGCCAAAAAGAAATATTGAACTAATACAATCGGATGGAGAGCGTAGAAATACCTAAATATAATCATGTAATAATACAGTCCCCTACAGAGACATTGATCATTTCAGACATATACACTTTGGCCGAATCTTAATTGAGGTAGATTGCATATAATATCTCATACCTAATCCACCATCCCTTGACTAACAATTTGTTTAAAAATTATAAAAATGTGAAACGTGTTGATAGTTGATACTTTCGATTGCCTTCAATTGCGCCTCTTACGTTGCTAAAAGCTAAACCTCGCCTTAATCAACGGATTCAATTTTCCCAAGTCACTCCTTTTCTCTTTTTAATATTCCTCACTACTCTTATAATATTGCTATTATTGATTTTTTTAAAATTTTTAATCACAGTTTTCAGAAAAGAGGTTTATACAAATATTTAGTGAATATAAAATGTGAGCGTGCCATGAATTTTGAGAATGTGGCTTTTGTTTGATTTTGATCATTTAATGTGGTAGTGTCCAATTTTAATCTTATAACTTTATATAGTGTCCGATTTTGATTATTTAATGTGACAGTGTTCGATTTTGGTCATTTGACTTTATAATATACTCTCTCAATCCCACCAATTTTGTAATATTTCATTTTCAGGCTGTCCCACCAATCTTGCAATATTACCTAAAATAGAAAGAAAATAAGTGGACCACATTCACTTAAACAAGTGGACTCCATTATTTTTTAACTTTACACCACTACTTTATATCTTTACATCCAATATCTTAAAATTCGCGTCGAGACCCGTTGCAAGATTGATGAGACGGAGGGAGTATTCAATTTTGGTCATATGACTTTACAAAGTATATGATTCCGGTCATCGATAAAAAATATCAAATATAAAAAGACACATGAATTACATTTTATAAAGTTTCCGAACAAAAAAACAAACACTTTTAAAATTATAAGACTAAAAAACAAACTTTTTATGTTTGATAATTAATATTGGATGATCAAAATCAAAAATTTTATAAAAATATAGAACCAAAATTGATGACTATCACATTATAAGTCAAAAATCGAACACATGTATAAAGTTAAATGATAAAATTGAACACTCTGTCAAATTACCATAATCGAACAAATGCAAGACCAAACTCGATTTTCTCACCATGAATTTATTATGATGAGACCAAAACAACCCACGTTCATTTAACCCCCCCTGTGCCCACTGTCGGTGACCACCCACGCTCACACCTCGGAATCGTCGCTCCTTTCTCTCTCTTCTCTCTCTCACTGCACAGTCTCCACTACTAGTCTTCTTCACTCATGGTTCCGGATTACTCACCGGAACCCCAAACAATGAAAAAGCCTCCCAAATCCCCCAATTTAGTTATAGCCATTTTCAATTCAATCAAGCTCCACATTACTTCACACCCTCGTTTTTGGCTCTTCATCGCCTTCCTCTGGTGTCAAGTCCTAATAATCTACATCGCCCGCTCTTCTCCGCCTTGTTTTCCCGACCGCTCCGCACTCCCGTTCTCTGTTCGATATATATCCGTACAGAACGGCGTCGTCACTAACGCTACCGCGGTTTCCGAGCTGCCTCCGGCTCAGTTCACCGACGACTGCCCCTCCGGCCGAGTCTTCGCCTACGACCTCCCCTCCGCCTTCAACCGAGACCTAATCGTCCGCAATTGCACCGATCTGAACCAGTGGGACTGGGAATGCGGCATCGTCTCCAACCACGGCTACGGCCGGGCCGCCACCGAGCTCCGCCGCGTCCTCCCCGGAGATCTCTACAAGTCGTGGCACCACACCAATCAGTTCACCCTGGAGGTGATTTTCCACCACCGCGTCCTGAAGCACAAATGCAGAACCCTAGACCCGGAATCGGCGACGGCGTTCTACATCCCCTTCTACGCCGGACTTGCCGTGGGGAAGCAGCTTTGGGGGAACGATAACGCCGCGCGTGACCGCCACTCGAAGCTGATGCTCCGGTGGATAAAAACAGAGCCACTGGCAAAAATTCAACGGCTCCGATCACTTCACAACGATCGGACGAATCACTTGGGACTTCCGGCGCCTCACCGATCCCGGTCAATCATGGGGATCCAGCCTTCTCAACATGCCGTCGATGCAGAAAGTTATCCGATTAATCGTGGAGAAGTATCCCGGCGATGAGATGGATGTCAGTGTGCCTTACCCCACCGGATTCCACCCCCGAACACGAGATAGCTTGATCCAATGGCAGGAATTCATACGCGATCACAAGCGTTCATCCCTCTTCTCCGTCATCGGCGCCGACCGTAATTGGGGAAGCAACGATCTGCGCCGTTATTTAATGGATTACTGCCGCCGCGAGTCGAGTTTGTGCCTCGCCGTGGACTGCGCCGTTAGCGACTGCCTCGCTAATTCCTCCACCGCGTTGAAGCCGTTGCTGGATTCGGAGTTCTGTTTGCAGCCGAAGGGGGAGAGTTTTACAAGCAAGGCGGTTTTCGACTGCATGATTGCCGGTTCAGTGCCGGTTTTTTTCGTGAAGACGGCTTATGAGCAGTATGAGTGGTTCTTGCCGGGCGAAGTTGAGAGTTACTCGGTGTATATAGACCAGGAGGAGGTGAGGAATGGGACGGTGTCAGTGAAGGAAGTGTTGCAGAGGTATAACAAAGGGGAGATACAGAGGAGGAGGGAGAAAGTGATTGAAACTATTCCGAGGATCATCTACTCGAAACCTAATGGAGGGATCAAGAGTTTTAAGGATGCTTTTGATATTGCGCTTGATGGGGCTATGGAGAGGATCAAGGAGGAGAAAGAATGGGCTGATTTCTTGAGATGATGAGAGAGAAAAAGATGGATTAGGGATGATGACAAATTCAAGAATTTGGACAGGTCTATCTTGTTCATGACGAAGATTCCTTGAAAGATTTGGTTTTATGAGGTTTTTTCGACTTATGTTTATCAAGATTCTTTGATGATTTGTTTGAGATGTATAGAGATGAGTATGATACATCATGTAAGTAATAGTTGGAGGGTGGATCAATAACCAAATGCTAAACATTTAAGGTTTATTGAGAATGATTTGTTTGGCAATGGAAAGAGTTAACTCTTCTAGGAAAACAGCTTTGATAAGTGATTATAGAAGTATAAGTGCTTAAATTGAATAAGTTGCGCATGTTGATACATTTATATATAAATACTTCTATTTCCACAAGTTGTTTTTAGTTTATTTTTAATAATTTATTTTTTAGAAATCTATTTTCATAAATTTTTCAAAATGCGTATAAAAGCGTTTATTTTTTAGAATAAGATTAAATAAGATGCTAGTATTAGCTCTTCTAAATAGGGCTTAATCCTTTACCAAATATCCACATTTGCTTTCATCCGATCAATTTTTTTTGTGTCGTAAAAAAACAAACATGCTTTTGAGGAAAAAGATACTATATCACTAAAATCTTATACTAATATATATATATATATTATCAATTGGCATTGGTAGAGTTCTATGTTCATGAGCGGTAAGTCCTAATTTTGATTCCCGTAAAATTTCCAACTTTTTATCATATAATTTAATTTCTTTTCATTTATTTCTCTCTTCTACAAGGAGAAATAAAACTAGATCGGAACAAGCCAATACAGTTCCTATTTGAATCATGAATTATTTTCAAACAATTCGAATTTAATTCCCACTTTTAGAACTATTGAAGCAACGATTAAGATTCAGCTAAATTACGCGAGCCTAATTGTCCCCCTTAATCAAAAAGGCTGGCTCCGCCTCTAGCTTATGACCGTTGTAGTTACGACCGCCGTTCATCGGGGCTTCGGTAAATCAAACAAGAACTTAAAGCACATCCCATACACGAAAATGGATTAACTGCACCTCGGATAGCAACTGCAAATTTACATTAAGGAAAAACACATTTCAAACTTCGGAGGCAAGAACTTTTTGAAGAACAGGGCGTGCTCTGCACATGGCTTCAAGTGGTATAGCTTTAGAAATGGAAACCCCTGTTTGCCCTTCCCCCAAATCCACCATACTCTCATCAACCCTCCTCCAATCAAAGCACTGTATCAAACTCCCCAACGCCAAACCCACGACCCGTTGGGCCAACCCGTTACCCGGGCACGACCGCCTCCCCATCCCAAACGGCAGCAGCGTCGCCGCCTTCACATCCCCAACTTCAAACCTCTCCGGCTCAAACCTCTCCGGATCATCCCACACCGTCGGATCCCTATGAATCGCCCACGCATTGACCTGCAAGATCGTGCCACGTGGAACGTCATACCCCGCGATCTTACAGTCCGCGGAAGACTCATGCGGCACCAGCAACGGCGCCGCCGGGAACAACCGGTAAGTCTCCGATATTATACTTTGAAGGTACGGAAGCTTATTCATGTCGAATTCGTTAACCACGCGATCGCAACCGATGGTTTCCTCTATCTCCGCCCTCGCCTTCTCCATCTTCTCCGGATGGTTAAGCAGAGCCGCCATCGCCCATTCCACCGTCACTGCTGACGTGTCAGTTCCGGCTAGCAGCATGACGAGTATGAGCGACTTTATCGTTTCGTCGCTGTAGTTTTGAGGCTCCGATTCGACTAAAGAAAGCAAGTGATCGATCATTGTGTTACGACCGTTCATGAATCTATGTTCGTCGATTAGCCCTTGTAAGAAGACGTCAGCTTTTTTTAGATAATCTGGCCAGATTCTTTTCGAAGCCCATGTAGTCAACCCACCGGAATAAAGGGAAGAAATCGGCCGGATTCGAAACGCCGCCGTATTTGATGATCTCCTTAAGAAGGCTTCTGAACTCCTTCGCCTCATCGGTGTCTTCCTCCACTCCGAAATATCTTTTTCCGCCCACCATTCTCATGATATTGTTAAAAGTCATTGCCGACAATAACGGTCGAATTTCAACCAATCCGTATTCTTGACACGAGTCCTTACTCATCTTCTTCAGCATGAGTTTGACTTCGTCGTGCCTGATGGACTGGAACGTGTTGAGGCGGACGGAGGAGAAGACCTCGACGGTGGTGAGGCGGCGGAGATTGCGCCAGTAGTCGCCGTAAGGGGCGAGGACGACGGAGCGGAAGTTGTAGCCGATGTATTTGCCGGCGATGAGTTGAGGCCTATTGGCGAGGACGATGTCGTTTGTTGTGAAGCATTCCTCCACGATGGCCGGGGAGGAGACCACCACCACGAGACGGTTGCCGAAGCGGAGAGAGAAAATGGGGCCCAGTTTGTGGGAGAGGTTTTTGTAGGTCCGGTGAAGTGGGAATTGGAGGAGGTGGAGATGGCCTAAGAGAGGAAGTGAAGGGAGTGGACTAGGTGGGAGTTTTCTCTTTTTTCTTGCAAGACTCTTGAAAGCTATGAATGCAAGAAAGAGAGTGGAAAGGATGAAGATCAAGCTTGTTTCCATAATTAGTTTGCAAAATCACAAATTTTGTGGGTCTTGAATGTAATAATGTACTTGCAACTCCACTCTATTTATACACGTACCCGAGCTGCTTGTGTGTATCACAATTGTGTACCCTTGTGTGATCCATTATTTTGAATGAAAAGCGCTACATGTCGACACCTTTTTGGTATGGTACACGCAAAGGTACACAATTGTAGTACACTTAAATCTTTGTAATACACATCAGAGCGATTTAGTGTCTACCACAATTGATCACCTATCCCAAAAACTTTATTACAATGATGTTTTAGATGGTAGACATCCAGACGGCTAGTGTATAAATCGCAAAACTATATCATAAATGTCTACTCAAATGGGACTATGTTGAGACAAAGATTTTGGAACAGATGATCTGGTGCCGATAGATATGGATATGGATGTGAGATCATGTGGCTGACTGTATTGATGGATATCTCTTAGCAAGATAAGTAATTTTGTCGGATTCAAAGATGCATGGTTGATGATCAATCAAAGGGAGGAAGAGAAAGCTGGATTGAAGTGTGATTTGCTTATGTGGAGATGATGATGATGTAAGCTATGACGTAAGCCATTATGAATGATCTTTCACTATCTTGTCTCATACTACAATGTTTCAGTACATTGCATGCACGGACGACAAATATGATTGCGGAGAAGATAAGCTTACTTTGCTCAAGGATTCAATTTATAGGTTAATTCAATTTTTACATGATAGATGATGCAATAGCCAATAGGCACTCTAATTAATACTCTCCGTCTCACTCTATTGACCCAATTTTTTTTTCAATACAGAGATTAAGAAAATAATTTTTTGTAGTACATAAAAAAGCTACTATTTCCGTCCCATTAATAACGTCCTGACTCAAAAATTAAGAAAGTGGTATTTTGTTGTATATATTATTTGACTTTTGAGTTGTTAATTTATGTCCACATATTTTTTGCCTTTACAAAATCAAGATATTTCTAATGGGACACCCTAGTAAGAAATACAAGATATTATTAATGGAACGGATGGAGCATTTGTTGTCCGTAAAATAATATAAAGTGGGGTTCACTAAAATAAATTAGAGTACTATTTTAAGTTTAAAAAGAAATAATATATATATTTTTCAAGTTAAAAAAAATGTGAAACGTCTCTAGAATACTTAAAAGTTAACCCCTTTAAAAATTAGCAAATCGAATGCAAAAATAATATATATTTTTCAAGTTAAAAAAAATGTGAAACGTCTCTAGAATACTTAAATGTTAACCCCTTTAAAACAGTTGCAATTCGAATGCTAAAATAATAATTTTTTTCATTTAAGAAAAAATGAGCAAAATTTCCGAATTTTTAAAAGTTATCCCCTTTAAAAAATTAGCAAATTGAATGCAAAAATAATATATTTTTTTTAACAAGAAAGAAAAAATGTGAAACGTCTCTAGTATACTTAAAAGTTAACCCTTTAAAATATTTGCAATTCGAATGCTAAATAATAATTTTTTCATGTATGAAAAACTGAGCAAAATCTACAAATTTTTAAAGGTGTTACCCTTTAAAAAATTAGCAAATCGAATGAAAAAATATTAATTTTTTTTGAAGTTATAAAAAATGTGCAAAGTCTCTAGAATTTTTAAAGGTAAACCCCTTTAAAATAGTTGCAATTCGAATGCAAAAATAATAATTTTATTCATTTAAGAAAAATTGAGCAAAATCTATAAATTTTTAAAGGGTAAAACCCCTTTAAAAAATTAGCAAATCGAATACGAAAATAATATATTTTTTTCAAGTTAAAAAAATGTGAAACGTCTCTAGAATACTTAAAGGTTAACCCCTTTAAAATAGTTGCAATTCGAATACTAAAATAATAATTTTTTTCATTTAAGAAAAATTGAGCAAAATCTCCAAATTTAAAAAATTAGCAAATTGAATGAAAAAATAATATATTTTTTTTCTAGAAAGAAAAAATTTGAAACGTCTCTAGTATACTTAAAGGTTAACCCCTTTAAAATATTTGCAATTCGAATGCTAAAATAAAAATTTTTTCATGTATGAAAGACAGAGCAAAATATACAAATTTTTAAAGGTTAACCGCCCTTTAAAAAATTAGCAAATTGAATGCAAAAATAATATATATATTTTTCAAGTTAAAAATGTGAAACGTCTCTAGAATACTTAAAGGTTAACCCTTTTAAAATAATTGCAATTCGAATGCTAAAATAATAATTTTCTCGTGTATGAAAAACTGAGCAAAATCTACAAATTTTTAAAGGTTAACCCTTTAAAAAATTAGCAATTCGAATGCTAGAATACTTAAAGGTTAACCCTTTAAAAAATTAGCAAATTGAATGCAAAAAATATATTTTTTTTTCCTATAAAGAAAAAATGTGAAACGTCTCTAGTATACTTAAAAGGTTAGCCCCTTTAAAATATTTGCAATTCGAATGCTAAAATAATAATTTTTTCATGTATGAAAAACTGAGCAAAATCTACATATTTTTAAAGGTTAACCCCCTTTAAAAAATTAGCAAATCGAAAGCAAAAATAATATATATATTTTTCAAGTTAAAAAAAACTTGAAACGTCTCTAGAATACTTAAAGGTTAACTCTTTAAAATAATTGCAATTCGAATGTTAAAATAAGAATTTTTTCATGTATGAAAAACTAAGCAAAATCTACAAATTTTTAAAGGTTAACCCCTTTAAAAAATTAGCAAATCGAATGAAAAAATATTAATGTTTTTTGAAGTTATAAAAAATGTGCAAAGTCTCTAGAATTTTTAAAGGTAAACCCCTTTAAAATAGTTGCAATTCAAATGCGAAAATAATAATTTTTAGCATTTAAGAAAAATTGAGCAAAATCTATAAATTTTTAAAGGTTAAAACCCCTTTAAAAAATTAGCGAATCGAATGCAAAAATAATGTATTTTTTTCATGTTAAAAAAATGTGAAACGTCTTTAGAATACTTAAAGGTTTAAAATTGTTGCAATTCGAATGCTAAAATAATAATTTTTTTCATTTAAGAAAAATTGAACAAAATCTCCAAATTTTTAAAGGTGTTCCCTTTAAAAAATTGGCAAATTGAATGAAAAAATAATATATTTTTTTTCTAGAAAGAAAAAATTTGAAATGTCTCTAGTATACTTAAAGGTTAACCCCTTTAAAATATTTGCACTTCGAATGCTAAAATAATATTTTTTTCATGTATGAAAGACTGAGCAAAATCTACAAATTTTTAAAGGTTAACCCATTAAAAAATTAGCAAATTGAATGCAAAAATAATATATATATTTTTCAAGTTAAAAAAAATTTGAAACTGTCTGTAGAATACTTAAAAGTTAACCATTTTAAAATAGTTGCAATTCGAATGCAAAAATAATAATTTTTTTCATTTAAGAAAAATTGAGCAAAATCTCCAAATTTTTAAAAGTAAACCCCTTTAAAAAATTAGCAAATTGAATGCAAAAAAAATATTTTTTTTCTAGAAAGAAAAAATGTTAAACGTCTATAGTATACTTAAAGGTTAACCCTTTAAAATATTTGCAATTCGAATGTTAAAATAATAATTTTTTCATGTATGAAAAACTGAGCAAAATCTACAAATTTTTAAAGGTCCCCTTTAAAAAATTAGCAAATCGAATGAAAAAATATTATTTTTTTTGAACTTATAAAAAATGTGCAAAGTCTCTAGAATTTTTAAAGGTCAACCCCTTTAAATTTGTTGGTCCCGAGTGTACGGTCAGGTGTAGAGGGGGGGGGGGGTGAATACACCTGATTCGATTTCTCAACTTTCGAACACGAACAGTCCTATTCAGGAAGGTGCCGTACTGAACTAGTTCGGCCAGACTGCATGTTACGAATCGTGTTAAAAGGCTAGAAAAATACCGACTCGACCGAGATCTCGCTAACCGACTAGGTCAGAATTCAGTATCTACAGTAAGAGTTCAGTGTGCGGAATAGTGTAGGCCCAAATCAGTTTTTGTGAGAAAACGTTGTCTCAGTTCAGTAGATATAGAACTCAGTATGAATGGTAAAATCAATGCAACAGTTAAGAAAGCAGTAAGAGACAGGATTTTTAAAGTGGTTCGGATATCGCTCAAATCCTACGTCCACTGTCCCGAATGATCAGGAGGCTATTTATTATCCTGAGTTAGTCTCAGTCAGCTTGCACACTGGGCAAAGCCGCGTCTTGGTTTTTATACCGATCCAAGTCTCGCTTACAACACTATCAAACTTAAAGTGTTTGACAAACTTCTCCAACGGTGAAGGAGTCCTTATACAATAAGGATTGGGTTCGGATGTGAACTCCTTCGTCTAAGCTATAGATAAGAACGGTTGAGCTTAGGGTTAGAGGGATAGGGAATATGAAAGAGTAGCTTCTAGATCGACGAACAGTGAAGGTAAGCTATAAGTTCGTGTAACGTCGATTGGATACTAGAGGCTTTATATGTTGGTTTAGCTTGATTCCCTATGAGCTAGAATGTAGTCTTTCGCCGGAGAATGTTCTTCGAGTTTTTGCTAAGACGTAGTTCTTTGGGTTCTTTGCTCGTTGAATGCTTTCTTGATTTTTGCTCTAGATACGTGCATTCCTTGTATTCTTCTTGAATAATCCCTCTATTTATAGAGCGAGAGATTGAAATAGATCCGTTGGAGACGATCTTCTTCTCTCTCTCTCTTTTTGGTAGCAAACGGCTCTTTTGGTGTAGGCAACGATGCCTTTTCCTCCTTTTCCGGAAAGTGTTGACTTGCGGCTTTAGCGGTGAGAAGACACGTGTATGCTTGTCATTCGTTGAGGTGGATGTAGTGGTTGAGACAAGACAAACTTCGAGATAGGCGAAGCCGACTTCTCTCTTCCTCGTACATGACCGCCGATTGTCTTTCAAAAGATTCCGACGATCCCGAAGACTATCTGCCGTTCTTCGAGTCCGACCTCGTATTCAGTAGATAGACTGCTAAAGATAAGTCTACTGATGATCAGCTCTGAGTCCAGTGAACTACTCCTGCTGAGTTTAGTTCGACTGACTCTCTCAGTATACTGCTCCTGCTGAGTCCAAGTATCATCGAGTCTTTCGTTATCTTGCTCCCGCTCGAGTCCAAGTATCACCGAGTCTTCATGACCGGTGCTGAGGCAAATAAGCTACTGAGCGCCTTGACCAGAGCAGAGTGTCTACTGAGTCTGAAACCTCAGAGAAATACAAATACAAAGGAATGGTTCACCAATCAGATAGGGTTTTGGGATCTTCAAATCTTCTCAATAGTTCAGAGCACGAGGCTACTGAGCGTGATCCAGTATAGAAGATAAGTCATTTCCCATAAGTATGATCATGCTGAGGATTGAATCATCACCCAACAAAAATAGTTCCAATTTGAATGAGAAAATAATAATTTTAATTGAGAAAAATCTCCAAAGTTTTAAAGGTTAACCCCTTTAAAAAATTAGCAAATTGAATGCAAAAATAGTATATTTTTTTTATAAAGAAAAAATGTGAAACGTCTCTAGTATACTTAAAGATTTTAAAATATTTGCAATTCGAATGCTAAAATAATATTTTTTTCATGTATGAAAAACTAAGCAAAATCTACAAATTTTTAAAGGTTAACCCATCTAAAAAATTAGCAAATTGAATGCAAAAATAATATATATTTTTTCTAGTTAGAAGAAATGTGAAACGTCTCTAGAATACTTAAAGGTTAATCCCTTTAAAATATTTGCAATTAGAATGCTAAAATCATAATTTTTTCATGTATGAAAAATTGAGAAAAATCTACAAATTTTTAAAGGTTAACACCTTTAAAAAATTAGCAAATCGAAAGCAAAAATAATATATATATTTTTCAAGTTAAAAAAAACGTGAAACGTCTCTAGAATACTTAAAGGTTAACCCCTTTAAAATAATTGCAATTCGAATGCTAAAATATTAATTTTTTCATGTATGAAAAACTGAGCAAAATCTACAAATTTTTAAAGGTTAACCCCTTTAAAAAATTAGCAAATCGAATGAAAAAATATTATATTTTTTTGAAGTTATAAATAATAATTTTTTTTCGAGTATGGAAAAGTTGTGAAAATCGCCAAAATTTGAAGCTTTGACCCCTTTAAAAAAATTGCAATTCGATTGACAAAATAATATTTTTTTTCGAATATGGAAAAATGTTGAAAATCTCCAAAATTTGAAGGTGTTAAACCCTTTAAAAAAATTGCAATTCAAGTGGCAAAATTACATTTTTTTTTCGAGTATAAAAAAGTTGTGAAAGTCTCCAAAATCTAAAGGGTAAACCCCTTTAAAAAAATTGCAATTTGAGTGGCAAAATAATAATTTTTTTCGAGCATGGAAACATAGAGAAAATCTCCAAAATTTGAAGGTTAACCCCTTTAAAAAAATTCCAATTCGAGTGGCAAAATAATATATTTTTTTTCGAGTATGGAAAAGTGTTGAAATCTCCAAAATTTGAAGGCTAACCCCTTCAAAAAAATTGCAATTCGAGTGGCAAAACAATATTTTTTTTCGAGCATGGAAACGTAGTGAAAATCTCCAAAATTTGAAGGTTTTGGAGATTTTCACAACTTTTTGGAGATTTTGGAGATTTTCACAACTTTTTTATACTCGATTTTTTTTTTATAATTTTGCCACTCGAATTACAATTTTTTTAACGGGGTTAACCTTCAAATTTGAGGTTTTCACAACTTTTCCATTCTCGATAAAAGGAATATTATTTTGCCACTCGAATTGCAATTTTTTTAAAGGGGTCAAGCTTCAAATTTTGGCGATTTTCACAACTTTTCCATACTCGAAAATAAAATTATTATTTTGCCACTCGAATTGTAATTTTTTTATAGGGGTTAACCTTCAAATTTTGGAGATTTTCACAATGTTTCCATGCTAGAAAAAAAATATATTATTTAGCCACTTGAATTTAAATTTTTTTAAAGGGGGTTCGTTAACCTTCAGATTTTGGAGATTTTCACATTTTTTCCATACTTGAAAAAAAATATATTATTTTGCCACTCGAATTACAATTTTTTTAAAGGGGTTAACCTTCAAATATTGGGATTTTCAACACTTTTCCTTATACAAAAAAAATATATTATTTTATCACTCGAATTGCAATTTTTTTAATGGGGTTAACCTTCAAATTTTGGAGATTTTAACAATGTTTCCATGCTAGAAAAAAAAATATTATTTAGCCACTTGAATTAATTTTTTTTAAAGGTTAACGCCTTCAAATTTTTGATATTTTCAACACTTTTCCATACTCGAAAAAATATATTATTTTGCCACTCGAATTACAATTTTTTTTTAAAGGGGCCTTCAAATTTTTGAGATTTTCACAACGTTTCCATGCTAGAAAAAAAATATTATTTTGCCACTTGAATTACAATTTTTTTTAAGGGGTTAACCTTCAAATATTGGGGATTTTCAACAATTTTCCATACTAAAAAAAAATATAATTTTGCCACTCGAATTGCAATTTTTTTAAAGGGGTTAACCTTCAAATTTTGGAGATTTTCAACACTTTTCTATACTAAAAAAATATATATTATTTTGCCACTCGAATTGCAATTTTTTTAAAGGGGTGTTAACCTTCAAATTTTGGAGATTTTCACAACGTTTCCATGCTCGAAAAAAATAATATTATTTTGCTACTCGAATTGCAATTTTTTTAAAGGGGTCAAGCATCAAATTCTGGCGATTTTCACAACTTTTCCATACTCGAAAAAAAATATATTATTTTTCCACTCGAATTGTAATCTTTATAAAGGGCTTAACCTACAAATTTTGGAGATTTTCACAATGTTTCCATGCTAGAAAAAAATATATTATTTATCCACTTGAATTAATTTTTTTTAAAGGGGTAACACCTTCACATTTTGGAGATTTTCAAAATTTTTCCATACTTGAAAGAAATATATTATTTTGCCACGTTTCCATGTTCGAAAAAAAATAGATTATTTTAAAGGGGTTAACCTTCGAATTTTGGAGATTATAACAACGTTTCCATGCTCGAAAAAATATATATTATTTTGCCACTCGAATTGTTATTTTTTTAAAGGGGTTAACCTTCAAATTTTGGAGATTTTAAAGGGGTTAACCTTCGAATTTTGGAGATTATAACAACCTTGAAATTTTTGAGATTTTCAACACTTTTCCATACTCGAAAAAAAAATATTATTTTGCCACTCGAATTGCAATTTTTTTAAAGGGAACACCTTCAAATTTTGGAAAAGTTTGAAAAATATATTATTTTGACACCTTCAAATATTGAAAAATATATTATTTTGACACTCGAATTGCAATTTTTTTGGAGATTTTCATAATTTTTCCATACTCGAAAAAAATATATTATTTTGCCACTCGACCTTCAATTTTTGGAGATTTTCACAACGTTTCCATGCTCGAAAAAAAATATATTATTTTGCCACTTGAATTACAATTTTTTTAAAGGGGGTTGGTTAACCTTCAGATTTTTGAGATTTTCACAACGTTTCCATACTCGAGAAAAAATATATTATTTTGCCACTTGAAATACAATTTTTTTAAAGGGGTTAACCTACAAATATTGGGGATTTTCAATACTTTTCCATACTAAAAAAAAATATTATTTTGCCACTCGAATTGCTATTTTTTTAAAGGGGTTAACCTTCAAATTTTTGAGATTTTCAAAATGTTTCCATGCTAGAAAAAAAAATTTATTTAGCCACTTGAATTAATTTTTTTAAAGGTTACCTTCAGATTATGGAGATTTTCACAATTTTTCCATACTCGAAAAAAAAAATATTATTTTGCCACTCGAATTACAAATTTTTTTAAAGGGTTCAAATATTGGGATTTTCAACACTTTTCCTTATATGAAAAAAATATATTATTGAATCTCGAAAATATGAAGGTTAAACCCTTTAAAAATTGTTGAATCTCGAAAATATGAAGGTTAACCCCTTTAAAAAAATTGCATTTCGAGTGGCAAAATAATATATTTTTTTTCAAGTATGGAAAAATTGTGAAAATCTCCATAATCTGAAGGTAACCTTTAAAAAAATTAATTCAAGTGGCAAAATATAAAGTGTTGAATCTCGAAAATATGAAGGTTAACCCCTTAAAAAAAATTGCAATTCGAGTGGCAAAATTATATTTTTTTTTCGAGTATAAAAAAGTGAAAATCACCAAATTCTGAAGGTTAACCCCCCTTTAAAAAAATTGCAATTCGAGTGGCAAAATTTTATATGTTTTTTCGAGTACAAAAAAGTTGTGAAAATCTCAAAAATCTAAAGGTTAAACCCTTTAAAAATCTCCAAATTATGAAGGTTTACCCCTTTATAAAAATTGCAATTTGAGTGGCAAAATAATAATTTTTTTTTCGAGCTTGGAAACGTAGTGAAAATCTCCAAAATTTGAAGGTTAACCCCTTTAAAAAAATTGCAATTCGAGTGGCAAAATAATATATTTTTTTCAAGTAAGGAAAAGTGTTGAAAATCTCCAAAATTTGAAGGTTAACCCCTTTAAAAAAATTTCAATTCGAGTGGCTAAATAATATATTTTTTTCGAGTATGGAAAAGTGTTGAATCTCCAAAATATGAAGGTTAACCCCTTTAAAAAAATTGCAATTCGAGTGGCAAAATTATATATTTATTTCGAGTATAAAAAAGTTGTGAAAATCTTCAAAACTTGAAGGTTAACCAACCCCCTTTAAAAAAATTACAATTCGAGTGGCAAAATAATATATTTTTTTTTCGAGTATGGAAAAGTGTTGAAAACCCCTTTAAAAAAATTGCAATTCGAGTGGCAAAATTATATATTTTTTTCGAGCATGGAAACATTGTGAAAATCTCCAAAATTTGATGGTTACCCCCTTTAAAAAAATTGCAATTCGAGTGGCAAAATAATTTTTTTTTTGAGTATGGAAAAGTGTTGAAAGTCTCCAAAATTTGAAGGTTAACAACCCCCTTTAAAAAAATTGCAATTCGAGTGGCAAAATTATATTTTTCGTTTCGAGTATAAAAAAGTTGTGAAAATCTCCAAAATATAAAGGTTAATGTTGGTCCGGAGACAAATATCAGGTGTAGAGGGGGGGGGTGAATACACCTGAGTACCGTTTCTTTTTCTCGGTGAAGGTCAGCTGAAGCTGTTGGTTGCAACTGATGAACAGTGCCAAATAAACCTTCGATCACGGGACGAGTGAGTCGGCCCATCGAGATCTCCTCCCGACTTTTGTCGGTACTTGAAACTCGGTCGGAGACTTTAAGTGTGCGGATAAGTGTGGGGCCCGGAGTTTGTCTCTTTTTGAAAACGTGTTTTCGCAGATTAAATTCTTTTGGCTGTGCGATTTTAGAAATACGTTTTATGCAAACTTATGATTTTCAAAGGTTTGTATGCAATAAAATAGTAAAGAACACAATCAGTTTAACGTGGTTCGGATACGCAAGATCCTACGTCCACGGTCCCGAACGAGTAGGATAACTTGTTGATTAGTCGAGCAAGTCTCAAAGAAGGAAACCGTACACGGACGCATCCTTCTAAGTTATAGTCCTTAGCTACTTTACAATTCAAACCTAAGTTCGAAAGGGGGCGAAAACAGTTCTCCAACTAATGAAGGAGTTCTTACAATAAGAACAGTTCACTAAAAATGAACTCCTTCGAATCTAAGCTATAAATCTGACAATGAGCTTAGGTAGAGAAGAAAGGGATCTAAAGACTCTAGAGAGAAGAACCACAAAAATATTCTAGTAAATGCAGATTCTTCGCTGGATATTCTGATTGAGTTGCTAGAGTGTTTGAGAGTTTGAGCAATTTCCCTTTTTAATTTCGTGCTTCGCGCTCTTCTGGAGCTTTGAAATCTCTCTATTTATAGCTGTGAGCTATGGCATATGTCCGTTGGAGACGACGATGCCACGTGTCATAAGCTTCCAAAAAAAACGGCCATAAATTTGAACTTGTTGCAGCAGGGCAGTTAATTACTGTACATGAGAGCAGCTTTACTCTTTAGAGCAGGTAAGGCGTTGTCGGCTTCTCATTGGTCGAGGTTTGTGGTTGGTGAGAATGTCAGAGTTGACCGTTCAAACAACCTCGTATGATCTTTCGCCGAACTTTCGAAAAGACTTAAGTAGCTGGGTCGCTTTTCGTTGGATACGATGACCGCAAAGTCTCTCGTCTTCTTCGACCGAGTCGGCCGACAAGGAATGTAACTTCGAGTATGTCGACCGGGCGATCGCGAAGGTCTTGGGCTTGCATGAGTTCTTCGCGATGACTTATCACCTTTGGATTGGCTTCTACTGAGGTCTACTCAGCTGATGACTGAAGAACGCAAGCGATTACACTGATGACGTGGGGTTCTGAAAAATATCTTCTACAGAAGATCAGTTCAACAATTACCCCGTACAGGACTTAGACAAGAATATAAAAACGATTACAACCAGTCTAACCTATACATCAGCTAATCCTAACGACACACTGAACTACTGATATCAGCTCGGTTTTGGGATCTTCAATTCCATAGTACTACTATGATTTCCCCCAATTTTCTTTTAACCACGAACAGCTGAGTATCATCTACTGACTCATATCCAACAATTTCCCCCTAATTGATGATGCCAAAACCTCTACTTCTAAACTCTAAACATCTTATAAGATATGCTAACCTACTGACAACAATTTCCCCCTTAATCCATCTGAGAAAAACAAACTGAAAAGATGACTTCAAAAACATCAGTAGGTGAGAGATAGGCAAAATCAGAGAAACTGATTGTGAGTGTGTGTCAGATCACTTAGTGATCAGTTGTGAAAACACAAAGCAGAATGCTGTAAGACAATGAGTAATTGTCTATCAAGCAATAGGAACGATAGCATATATGATCAAGAAATTACAGGTTCCTATCACTATTACACAAGAGTAGAGAAGAGGAAACACTACTGACGCCTGAAGCCTTGAGTGCGCTTCTTGAAATCAGCAGATCTGTCGACAGGGGGTTGCAGACCATAGTATAGGTAGATTCTCTTCCTCAGTGTCTGGACATCCTCGTCGTCTTGGCCTAAGTCGACACTCGGGTCGAAGCGATAAGTCGTAGTTCGACTTCATCCTCTATTTCCTTTGTACACACGAATTCCGCGCGCAGTTCTAGGAGGTGGGATGCGCTTGAAAGCCGGAGCTTTGAAAGGAATGTTCTCTCTCTTCATAATCTCCAGAAGTTGTTCCCTCAGTTCAGAGTTATAATTGAACAAAAACTCATCAAAGGCTTGTTCGATAGTCTGTTCACTTGGATAGAATTTCCATACGTAGTAGCCTTTGATAAATTCCTCTTTGAGCTCTTCCCATTGATCATTAACCAGAGCAGGAACCCATTTATCAACATGAAGCACAGGGTCCTTTTTGACATGAGGAGCTCTTTTCCTTGATCCTCGTGGGATTTGTCTTTTGGGATCAGCTGCTGGCTTTTGAGATAGGCTCATCATCTTAGCCATATCAGATATTCTCTTCTTTTCTCGTAGAGCCGCTGCCCTACAGTCTCCTTTCCTGAGATTCAGGCCTTGCAGCGTGGCTTCCCACGTGGCTCTATCTTCAGCTTCTTGCTCAGGTGTAAGATGAGTCTGATAGTGACTACGAGCAAGTAGCTTGACCGTAGTAGAAAGAGTTTCGCGAACTCCTCCCCGAGCCTTTTTCTTTTCTTCGTCCACAGACTCTTGCTTCTTCTTTCCTCTGTCCTTAACAACTTTGCCCTTAGGCTTTTTAGCAAGTTGAGCTTCTTCTAGCTGTCGCTCATGGTCCAACTTGTCTTGTAGTTGTTGGGCTACGCAGAGGTCAAAGGCTTCTTGTTCCGCTTTAGATTTGAATTTTCGGACCGGGGAGGAAGGAGGAGTAATAGCGTGAGATCTCCTTCCCGGCCTACGGGGAGGAGCCTGTTCTCCTTCGGACTCTTGCTCAATGAAGTGAGCAACATCTTCTATGTGGGCGCAAGAAGATGAGATGGGGGTAGGTTCTAGAGAAAATTCAAGTAGCAGAACCCCTGAAGTATCTTGAGCATAAGCAGTCGAGGGTTGTTCTGCCTGAATACCTTCCCCCTGAGTCTGAGCATTAGAGGGTCCTTCCTCCTGACCACCCTCTACTATTTGGACATCAGCCATATCCGTATCAGGTTCATCCTTCATAATACCTTCCCCCTTTTTGGCATCATCTGCCTTAGAGAGTTGGGTGCGGATGGCTTGAATGTCTCTTTCCACAGTGTGGACTGAATCCTTAATCTGAGTTGTTGTGGATTCGAAGTCCTTGACGAGATTGCAATATAATTCCCAGTCTTTTTCTTGATCAGCCTTTAGATGTTTTAAGGCGTGCGGTGACTCAGGACGGAGTTTCAGCAGAGCCTGATCCTGCGATTCTGTCATTTCTTTCTGAATAAGTTTCAGAGCCTCTGCCTGTTGGGTAACAGATTTCTGAAGGCTAGAGGTGGCAATCTTATTCCTTTCATCGATTTCGAGCTTAACAGTTGCAAGAGCTTGAGTCGGTTTGCTCGAAAATATCTTCTGCTGATTCTGGAGCAACCGCTAACTCTGAGCTTCTAGATCGACTTTCTGAGCTGCTAAGGCTGCCTCAATAATCTCCTGAAGGTTGGGTTGAGGAGTAGGTACTGGAGTCTTTGAGATGCCAGCATCTATTTTGTCTAAGCTCTGTGTCTGAGCCTTAGTATACTTTGTCCACTTCAGATGGACGTCCTTAGCCAAAAGTCGGTTTTTCTCTCCTTGGCGTCGAATGGCTTTATTTACGGACTTCGAGGACACGGAACCGATAGGTTGTATCTGGTACGAGCTGGTTCCGAGCCTCTGCTCAGAAAACGTGAGGAGCTGCTCCCTCTTGTGCCCGGAGCACCTTGAGCATCACCTGATGTATCAGGAAGTGGTGATTTGCTCTTCTCACGGGGAGTTGAACCCCTCAGCAGAGCCTCCCAGCTCTGTATCCTTGGGTGTCTGATCCTTCCTCTGATTGTTATCATCATTTTTATCATCGTCTTTCTTATCAGTAGGAGGAGATGGGGGCAGAGGAGTGTTACCAGGAATTGACTCTCGCAAGCTTAGAAGGTAAAGCATTGCGGCTCTGAGATCTTCAAGAGTAGCTAAGTCAGCTGGTTCTCCGTACCCTATTACTTCTTGTAGCTTCTGCTCCTCATCGAGCAAGTAGATGACTGAGTGGGTTTTGATTATGTCTTCTAGAATATCCCAACTCAGAAACCTTAGAAGTATTTGAACCCTAGCCCTGATGGCTATGTCGACTAAGTCTGAGTGCCCAGCGATCTCAGGAATATGATCGTGTACTTCAGATGTGGCACGGAGACGAGTGGTGTGAATAGCTGTCCACTCAGTCGCAGTCTCCTCAGTGGGTTCCCTGACGTCCGACTGTGTCTCCTCAGAGCTAATTACCTGGACTTTATCTTTGAGGGTCGCACCCTCAATGCTAGTATCAGAATCTAAAATCTGCTCTTCTTGAGTAGGAGGAGGAGTGGGTTCAATAACAGAGAGGGGCTGAGCAGCTGAGACCTCAGCTGGTCTGGTCTTAGTCAGTCGCCTCTTCTTAGGCACTTCGGTATGTGGGGGCAGAGCGGATGCTGCTCTCTTCGGCTCAGGTGGCCCCTTACCGATAGACTTCTCAGTCGCTGCTTTAGTCTTGAACTTAATCAGTTTTACATCGAAGAACTTAGAATCAGCAAACGACGAGTGCTTCTGAACAGTGTTTTCTATGAGGACTGACATCTTAGTCCCATAGAGTAACTTCCCTACACTGGCTAACTTCCTCTCTCCAGTGGGTAGGGTAGTGAACTTCTGGGCTTGGGCCTTCATCTCCGAGACATAATAGTCGGCCCAGTTCACTTCAACTCCATCATCTATTGCCATCATCAGCTGAATCCTTGGCTTGGATAATTGATCATATGATCCAGCTGAGCTCGTCAGGATATGAGAGACTGTGTAGGCTAGTCCTCTGTATTGGGGAAGCAGAAGATTCTTTTGCGGAGGCGACTTGAATGATATGTCGGAGCGTCCGCGAACTTACGAACATATGCGTTTATCTCCTTCTCATTGTAACCGATAGGAGAAATACCGTAGTCTGGAAGATCAAACGACAGCACCAGAAGGTCCCTGATGTTGAAGACTTTCTGAGTAGTATCCCAACAGTTCTGATTTACTTCCTTCAAATAGACGAAGGAAGATTCCTCGCCTCCAGATGCGAGAGACCTCCAGTTGTAATAAACTTCTACCACTTGCCTTGGTAGATAAGATCTCGGGTGCTTCGTCACCAGCTCCTGAAGACCAGAGCGCTCCAGAGCATCAAACACGGGTTCCAAGAAGGAGATATCAACTTGTCGGAAGGCCATGGTTGGTTCAAACTGAATCCTGGATGCCATTATCTCCTCTATATTCTCAGGAACTTGAGATGTCGCCATTGAAATCTGCAAAATAACTTGTTAGCACTTGAAAATAGAGTAAGTTAGTAAGTATTCAGCAGGTTTCAATACATTACCGAGTACTAAAGAGCTTGAGAGATGCAAAAGCGAGACAGTTAGGATGATTTTTGAGAAAGAAACTGAATGCTTGAAAATAGCTCTTAAGTTGAAAATGGCGAAAAGTGAGGAGGAAGATAGAAGATGAAAGATTTATATATCTGACTGATTATAAGTTTAGATCCAACGATCCTATTTTAATCCTTCAAATCTATAGACGGCTGAGATTAAGAGTTATAAAAGGAATGATTACAAAAGTCGCCTCAAACATAGACTTATGTAATAAAGGTAAGTGAGAAGACATGCATTAAATGCGCGACAGACAACATTAATTACTTAGTTTATGCGAATGAAATGGTTTCCTACTGACCTTTCCTTAAACTAATTAATGGCGGGAAATAAATGCACATTAACTACTGACTGCGTGCGACTGATATAATAAATGCAGACATGCTTCTGAAAAGAAATTAAGTATATGATACTACGCAAACCTTTTCAGCTGAACTTTCGATCAGCTGGTTACCGTTATATCGCAGGAGGATGATTGATGTACTGATAAGCACGTTCCCCCTTGCTGTGTACAGTGTGATTCTTCCCACTGAATCACTGCACGGAGTCTACTGACTTGTCGTACTGGTTCCATCTACTGATACCAAATATTTCCAATTGTCTCAACGGACTGCTATCAGTAGTTGTCTTCTACTGATGCATTTTAGTAGGATCCAGTAGACCTAGCTCAACTGATAATTCTCTGAATCTGTTCTCATCTAGTGGTTTGGTCAGTATGTCTGCCCTTTGTTTGTCAGTATGGATCTTCTCCATTCTGATATCCTTCTTCTCAACATGGTCTCTGATGAAGTGGTGTCGGATATCCACGTGCTTGCATCTCGTATGTAGAACTGGGTTCTGAGTTATGGCAATAGCACTTGTGGAGTCACAGTAGATGGGCACTTCATTCTGAATGATACTATAATCTCTCAGTTGTTGTCGAAGCCAAAGGATCTGGGCACAGCAACTTCCAGTAGCCATGTACTCAGCTTCAGTAGTGGACGTTGCTGCGAGTCTTCGTTTCTTTGAGAACCAAGATATCAGCTTGCTGCCTAGGAACTGACACGTTCCGGAAGTTGACTTACGATCTATCCTGCATCCTGCATAATCAGCATCAGAATAACCTGTCAGTATTAGATTATCATCAGCAGGATACCATAACCCAGCATCAGGTGTTCCTCTCAGATAGCGCAGAATCTTTTTAGCTGAGTCGAGATGACTTCGCTTGGGATCCGCTTGAAATCTTGCGCATACACCTACAAAGATAGGTTATGTCGGAGTCGGCTAGCTGTTAAATATAATAAAGAACCAATAATAGCTCTATAATCAGTAGAGTTAACAGAAGCTCCCTCTTTGTCTAGATCGATTTTAAAATTCGTATTCATGGGGATTTTGATTGGCTTGCTGGGAGTCGCACCGAATCTTTTGAGAAGGTCTCGAGTGTATTTGGCTTGATTGATGAAGATTCCTTCAGGTGATTGCTTCACTTGAAATCCAAGGAAATAATTCATCTCTCCCATCATGGACATCTCGAATTTCTCTTTCATCATCTTCTCGAAGCTGGCGACATATGATCTCGTTTTACGCGCCGAAAATGATGTCATCCACGTAGATTTGCACCAGTAGGATGTCATCTCCCGACTTTATGTTGAATAGGGTGCGATCTGTCCCCTTCTCGAAAACCTTTCGAAGTAGAAAGTCGATAGGGTATCATACCAAGCCATGGGTGCTTGTTTTAACCCATACTGAGCTTTCCTAAGTCTGTACACACGATGTCCTCGCTGAAAGCCGGGCGGTTGTTCCATGTAGACTTCTTCCTTCGGTATGTCGTTCGGAAAAGCCGACTTTACATCCATCCGATAGACTTTGAAGCCTTGATGTGTTGCATAAGCTAGGAATAGACGAATGGCTTCCAATCTAGCGACCGGAGCGAATGTTTCATCAAAGTCAATTCCTTACGCTTCGATTGTATCCCTTTGCAACTAGTCGTGCTTTATTTCGACAATGACGTTGTTTTCATCTCGCTTGTTTTTGAAGACCCACTTGGTACCAATGACATGCCGATGTCTGCAGGTCCGTCTACAAGCTCCCAAACTTCGTTTCGAACGAACTGGTTCGGCTCTTCTTGCATGGCGATGATCCGATCCAACATCATTAAGTGCGTCCTCTATCGACCGAGGTTCTTACGTAGATAAGAAACGGGGAAAATAGTGAGCTTTCGCCTTGATTAAATCTAGATCTTGTTCTTATCGTTCTTGATGGATCTCCAATGATAAGATCCGAAGAATGAGCATCTAGCCATGATCGTCGAGTCCGGCTTCTTCTTCGATACAACTTCGAGAATCGGTAGGAGTGTTAGGCATTTCAGCAGTAATCGTTCCGAGATTGCAATATTTCAAGTAAGAAGGTTAGGATCCACTGAGTTTCCGGTGTTCGGGGGCATTTAGCTCGGGAACATTAATCGTTCCCCCCGAGTTCATATTCTCGGTAGAGGTCTCGATTACCACCGGGGCTTCCTCATCGACCGATGTTACCTGTTGTTGATTACGTACGGGAGAATCAACTAGGTCGACTACGTCGGCTTGTTGGTTGAGTCGAGTTTGTTCATTGTCTGACTCATCATCCCAACAATGCTGGATCTTTTCAGCTTTATCAGTAAGTTCGAGATCCTGTAGCTTGCTGCTGACATCATCAGTATTTAACTGTGTATCTTCCCTGTTCTCAATAACAAATTCATCAAAAACAACATGAGGGCTTTCCTCCACACAAAGAGTCCGATAGTTAAAGACTCTGAAGGCTTTACTGACTCGAGAGTATCCTAAGAAAACTCCTTGATCAGATTTGCTATCAAAGACCTTCAGCTGATCTTTCCCATTATTGTGGATAAAGCAAGGACAGCCAAAAATATGAAAATGAGAAATAGAAGGAATTCTCCCTTTCCATAGTTCATATGGTGTCTTCATGTGTTGCCGAGTGAGTAGCTAGCGATTCTTAGTGTAACAGGCGGTGTCAGTAGCATCAGTCCAGAACTTCGAGGGTAGTCCAGAATCTGCGAGGAGCGTTCTTGCTATTTCTTTGAGTGTTCTGTTCTTTCGTTCAGCAAGTCCGTTCTGCTGAGGGGTGCGAGCAGCTGATGTCTCGTGTTTAATTCCCTCTTTATCGCAGTATGTCTTAACTACTGAGTTAGAAACTCTGTTCCTCTGTCCGAGCGAATTCTTTGAATCTTGATGTCCTTTTCCACATCGAGCTTCTTCGGCCAGATTGGGCAACTCAGTTTGAACATCAGATTTATTGGCGATGAAGATGACCCAAGTATATCTCGAGTAGTCGTCACTAACGACGAGGGCATACTTCTTGCCTCTTATAGTCACTGGAGAGACTGGCCCGAATAGGTCCATGTGCAGCAGCTGAAGGATTCCATCAGTGGAAGGTGACGGAATAGGTGGATTGCTACTCTTTGTTTGTTTTCCCTTCAGACATGCTTCACAATTTCTGTCTTTAACGAACGATTCATTGGGCAGTCCTCTGACTTTGGAGTTCTTGGCTAGCTTGTTCATGGTCTTGAAGTTCAGGTGGCTGAGTCTCTTGTGCCATAGCCATCCCGACTTGTCACCAGATTTTGTCTGTGCTAGTAAGCAAGCCTCGGGTTTACGCGGTTTTGAGTCCGCAACATAGATGTTTTTCCTCCGCGATCCCGATAACACTTGTTTTCTGTAGATTTATCAACAACATCACGAAACCAACGTCAAAGATAACTCGTTAAGATTATCACGAAATTGGTGACGAGAAAGGAGATTATGTTGAAGTCCTTCAACATATGTTACTCTAGAGGCCGAAGCGGTCCCAATGTTCGGCGTTCCGTATCCCCTTGTGTAGCCTTTTAGAATTGTCTCCAAACTCAATTCTCGGGATCATCTTCTTGTACATAGTTGGTCGGCGAGGCTCTTCGATATGTCATGTGTCTTGAAGCCGCCGTCCACTATCCATGGGTCCTTATGCACTCCAAAACGAAGCATCTTTAGGTACCCTTTGGTTCGATTGGGTCCTTCTTGGTTAGTGGGTGATTTTGGAACCCAAATCTGTCTCGGGACCTTAGAAGTCCGAGACTTCTTCTTCCGAACCTTGTCGCCTTTCTTCTCCACAGGACTTGGAGATCCCGACTTTTTGCCGATGATTTTGGGTTCGGGCGCTTTCTTCTTCGAGTCTTTGCGCTTCTCCCGACCCCGGGCTCATAGTAGTACGAGCCGTCGAGCCGGGTGCTCATACGATGGCTCCTTATGCTGTTACGCCCATCCGACCTTCTTGGTTCCCCCCTAAGTTCGATCTCGGTGTCCTGGGCCTGGAACCTTTGGTCGGTTGTTTGTTCTTTGCTCGGGCGAGGTGCGATTACTTTCTATTTGTTCTTCGCCCGAGGTGTGGTGTCGGCGGCTTGCACCTTTCCTCGACGAACCTATCGGCCCGGTGTTCTTGAGCTTTTGGAGGTAGAAGCTTCGTGGGTATAGCCAAGGCCTTCTTTCACGCCGGTTGGCCGTTGTGCTCGAGCATGCTTTCGAGTTTCTCCTTAGCTCCCGGGTATTGTTCGGTCATCGCCCTCTCCGGACCTCATCACTTCTCCTGAGAGAATCATAGTCCTTACATACGTCCGAGAGTTTCGACCGAGTTGGGCTATTTCGGTCTCTTTCTCCAAATTGTCCTTGGTCGGGACCGAGATTCGAGTCTCTTGCGGTGAGACTTAGTCATAAGAGATTCGATCTCTTCCTTGAGTCTCGCAACTAGATCTACCGACTTAGTAGAGACTCGACAATCGCCAGAAAGTCTCGATTCTCGGCCTTTACTGTTCTAGTTCCCGGATGTCTTTGTATCTGCGGCAGCCTCTTCGCCTTGGCTGGGCCGAAATCTTTTTGCCTCCGGTTTTCTGATTGTTGCCTTGAAGGCATGATCGATTTGAGTGTCATTGGAGCACCTGGAACACTTCGAGGTAGACTATGCTCAAATTCCTCCGTCTTTAATTCTGAAAATATAACATCAGGAGTTAGAGCATTAAGATCAGAGCGACGTAAATAAGTAGCAAAAGGAAGCCACTTCTGTCGGGGTAGCGCTCTTATGATCTTTGTGTGCATCTCTTTGTTTGAGAACACCTTTCCCAGCCCGTTTATCACCTTGACTTGATTCGTAAATCTGACGCTCAGTTCGTCAATGGTTTCACTGGGCTCCATCCCAAAGGCTTTGAACTTTTGAAGCTCTAATTCGAGCTTGTTTTCTTTAATCTGAGGAGTTCCTTGGCTCAGTACAGCCAGGGCGTCCCAAAGTTCTTTTGCCGTTTTGCAGTCCTGCACCCTCCCGAGGTGTGAGTCAGTGACCGTTGTCAGTATAGCATTTCGTGCGACTCGGTCGAGGTTATGCAGCTTTTTCTCTTCAGGCGTGAAGGCAGATTTGTTCTTGGGAACCTTCGGACCGATACGAGCACCTTCACCTTCCACTTGGCCCGAACCGAACGCCGTCTATCATTGGAATGATGGGTCCGGTCTCCGATCGTCGGTCATCTTTGTCGTGCGGCGACGTAAGGTGTGCCTCCATTCTTACACGCCATACCGTGAAGTTCTCTATTGAGAACATCGGCACCATCCTGATACCTGACATGTCAGACATTATGTGTACGAGTATAAGGATGAATGAAGAGATGTTTGTGTAGAGAAAACATTTTCAAGGATCAGTTCGAGAAGACCAGTATTTCAGAACAGGTGGTCAGTTGAACACCGATGCTCTGATACCAATTATTGGTCCGGAGATAAATATCAGGTGTAGAGGGGGGGGGTGAATACACCGAGTACCGTTTCTTTTTCTCGGTGAAGGTCATGAAGGCCGTTGGTTGCAACCGATGAACGAGTGCCAAATAAACCTTCGATCACGGGACGAGTGAGTCGGCCATCGAGATCTCCTATCCGACTTTTGTCAGGATTTGAAACTCGGTCGGAGACTTTAAGTGTGCGGATAAGTGCGGGGCCCGGAGTTTGTCTCTTTTTGAAAACGTGTTTTCGCAGATTAAATTCTTTTGGCTGTGCGATTTTAGAAATACGTTTTATGCAAACTTATGATTTTCAAAGGTTTGTATGCAATAAAACAGTAAAGAACACAAGCAGTTTAACGTGGTTCGGATACGCAAGATCCTACGTCCACGGTCCTGAACGGAGCAGGATAACTTGTTGATTAGTCTCGAGCAAGTCTCGGCAGAAGGAAGCGTGCACGGGACGGATCCTTCTAAGTTATAGTCCTTAGCTACTTTACAATTCAAACCTAAGTTCGAAAGGGGGCGAAAACAGTTCTCCAACTAATGAAGGAGTTCTTACAATAAGAACAGTTCACTAAAAATGAACTCCTTCGAATCTAAGCTATAAATCTGACAATGAGCTTAGGTAGAGAAGAAAGGGATCTAAAGACTCTAGAGAGTAGAACCACAAAAATATTCTAGTAAATGCAGATTCTTCGCTGGATATTCTGATTGAGTTGCTAGAGTGTTTGAGAGTTTGAGCAATTTCCCTTTTTAATTTCGTGCTTCGCGCTCTTCTAGAGCTTTGAAATCTCTCTATTTATAGCTGTGAGCTATGGCATATGTCCGTTGGAGACGACGATGCCACGTGTCATAAGCTTCCAAAGAAAACGGCCATAAATTCGAACATGTTGCAGCGAGGCGGTTAATTCATCGTACATGAGAGCACTTTCTTGTTTGGAGCGAGGTAAGGCGTTGTCGACTTCTCATTGGTCGAGGTTTGTGGTTGGTGAGAATGTCGAGTTGACCGTTCAAACAACCTCGTATGATCTTCTTCCGAACTTTCGAAAAGACTTAAGTAGGTGGGTCGCTTTACGTTGGATACTGATGACCGCAAAGTCTCTGTCTTCTTCGACCGAGTCGGTGACAAGGAATGTAACTTCTGAGTATGTCAGCTGGCGACTGCGAAGGTACTGGGCTTGCATGAGTTCAGAAACTGATGACTTATCAGCTGCTGGATTGGCTTCTACTGAGGTCTACTCAGCTGATGACAGAAGAACGCAAGCGATTACACTGATGACGTAGGGTTCTGAAAAGTATCTTCTACGTAAGATCGGTTCAACAATTACCCCGTACGAGACTTAGACAAGAATATAAAAACGATTACAACCGGTCTAACCTATACATCGGCTAATCCCTAACGACCCACCGAACTACCGATATCGGCTCGGTTTTGGGATCTTCAATTCCAAAGTACTACTATGATTTCCCCCAATTTTCTTTTAACCACGAACAGCTGAGTATCATCTACTGACTCATATCCAACAGTTAAACCCTTTAAAAATTTTGCAATTCGAATGAGAAAATAATAATTATTTTTTCGAGTATGGAAACGTGAAAATCTCCAAAACTTGAATGTTAACCCCTTTAAAAAAAAATTCAATTCGAGTAGAAAAATAATATATTTTTTTCGAGTATGGAAAAGTGTTGAATCTCGAAAATATGAAGGTTAACCCCAGTAAAAAAATTGCAATTCGAGTGGGAAAATTATAATTTTTTTTTCGAGTATAAAAAAGTGAAAATCACCAAATTCTGAAGGTTAACCCCCCTTTAAAAAAATTGCAATTCGAGTGGCAAAATAGTATATTTTTTTTTGAGTTTTAAAAAGTGTTGAAAATCTCCAAAATTTGAATGTTAACCCCTTTAAAAAAATTGCAATTCGAGTGGCAAAATTTTATATTTTTTTTCGAGTGTAAAAAAGTTGTGAAAATCTCCAAAATCTAAAGGTTAAACCCTTTAAAAATTTTGCAATTCGAATGAGAAAATAATAATTATTTTTTCGAGTATGGAAACGTGAAAATCTCCAAAACTTGAAGGTTAACCCTTTAAAAAAATTTCAATTCGAGTGGCAAAATAATATATTTTTTTCGAATATTGAAAAGTGTTGAAAATCTCCAAATTATGAAGGTTTACCCTTTAAAAAAATTGCAATTCGAGTGGCTAAATAATAATTTTTTTTCGAGCATGGAAACGTAGTCTCCAAAATTTGAAGGTTAACCCCTTTAAAAAAATTGCAATTTGAGTGGCAAAATAATATATTTTTTTTTCAAGTAAGGAAAAGTGTTGAAAATCTCCAAAATTTGAAGGTTAACCCCTTTAAAAAAATTTCAATTCGAGTGGCAAAATAATATATTTTTTTTGAGTATGGAAAAGTGTTGAATCTCCGAAATATGAAGGTTAACACCTTTAAAAAAATTGCAATTCGAGTGAAAAAATTATATATTTATTTCGAGTATAAAAAAGTTGTGAAAATCTTCAAAACCTGAAGGTTAACCCCCCTTGAAAAAAATTGCAATTCGAGTGGCAAAATAAATTTTTTTTTTGAGTACGGAAAAGTGTTGAAAATCTCCAAAACTTGAAGGTTAACCACTTTAAAAAAATTGCAATTCGAGTGGCAAAATTATATTTTTTGTTTCGAGTATAAAAAAGTTGTGAAAATCTCCAAAATGTAAAGGTTAAACCCTTTAAAAATTTTGCAATTCGAATGAGAAAATAATAATTATTTTTTCGAGTATGGAAACGTGAAAATCTCCAAAACTTGAACGTTAACCCCTTTAAAAAAATTTCAATTCGAGTGGCAAAATAATATATTTTTTTCAAGTTTGGAAAAGTGTTGAATCTCCAAAATATGAAGGTTAACCCCTTTAAAAAAAATTCAATTCGAGTGGCAAAATTATATTTTTTTTTCGAGTATAAAAAAGTGAAAATCTCCAAAATCTGAAGGTTAACGCCCCTTTAAAAAATTACAATTCGAGTGGCAAAATAATATATTTTTTTTCGAGTTTTGAAAAGTCTTGAAAATCTCCAAAATTTGAATGTTAACCCCTTTAATAAAATTGCAATTCGACTGGCAAAATTATATAGTTTGCAATTCGAATGAGAAAATAATAATTCTAAAGGTTAAACCCTTTAAAAATTAATATATTTTGCAATTCGAATGAGAAAATAATAATTGCAATTCTAAAGGTTAAACCCTTTAAAAATTTTGCAATTCGAATGAGAAAATAATAATTATTTTTTTGAGTATGGAAACGTGAAAATCTCCAAAACTTGAACGTTAACCCCTCTAAAAAAAATTTAATTCGAGTGGCAAAATAATATATTTTTTTCGAGTATGGAAAAGTGTTGAAAATCTCCAAAAGATGAAGGTTTACCCTTTAAAAAAATTGCAATTCGAGTGGCTAAATAATAATTTTTTTTTCGAGCATGGGAACGTAGTGAATATCTCCAAAATTTGAAGGTGTTACCCTTTAAAAAAATTGCAATTCGTGTGGCGAAATAATATATATTTTTTTCAAGTATGGAAAAGTGTTGAAAATCTCCAAAATTTGAAGGTTAACCCCTTTAAATAAATTTCAATTCGAGTGGCAAAATAATATATTTTTTTTCAAGTTTGGAAAAGTGTTGAAAATCTCCAAAATTTGAAGGTTAACCCCTTTAAATAAATTTCAATTCGAGTGGCAAAATAAGATATTTTTTTCGAGTATGGAAAAGTGTTGAATCTCCAAAATATGAAGGTTAACCCCTTTAAAAAAATTGCAATTCGAGTGGCAAAATTATATATTTATTTCGAGTATAAAAAAGTTGTGAAAATCTTCACAACTTGAACGTTGTGAATATCTTCACAACCTGAAGGTTAACCCCCCTTTAAAAAAATTGCAATTCGAGTGGCAAATTTTTTTTTTGTTTCGAGTATAAAAATGTTGTGAAAATCTCTAAAATATAAAGGTTAAACCCTTTAAAAATTTTGCGATTCGAATGAGAAAATAATAATTATTTTTTCGAGTATGGAAAAGTGAAAATCTCCAAAACTTGAAAGTTAACCCCTTTAAAAAAAATTCAATTCAAGTGGCAAAATAATTTATTTTTTTCGAGTTTGGAAAAGTGTTGAATCTCCAAAATATGAAGGTTAATATTGGTCCCGAGTGTACGGTCAGGTGTAGAGGGGGGGTGAATACACCTGATTCCGATTTTCTCAACTTCGAACACGAACAGTCTGTTCGGGGAAAGTGCCGATCTTGAAATAATTCAACAGACCAAATAGTCTGTTCGAATCGTGTGTGGCAAAGAGTCCGACTCTACCGAGATCTCGCTAGGCCGGCCGAGTCGAGTCGAGTATCAAAACAGGTAGAGTTCAGCGGTGCGGAAAAGTGTAGGCCCAAATCAGTTGAGTGGAAAAACCGTTTTAGCAAGTCTCAGTTCAGCAAGTAGACAGTTCAATATGCTGAGACTGTTGAATGACTTTAAGAAGATTTCAGTATGAACAGTAAAATCAATGCAACAGTAATCAGAAAGCAATAACAAGACACAGATTTTTAAAGTAGTTCGGATATCACACAATCCTACGTCCACTGTCCCGAAAAGTTCAGGAGACTATTTATTATACTGAGTTAGTCTCAGTCAGCTTGTACACAGGACAAAGCCGTGGCTTGGGGATTATACTGAGCAAGTCCCAGTTTACAGAGGCATCAAACTAAAGTGTTTGACAAACTTCTCCAACTATGAAGGAGTCCTTTTACAATAAGGATTGGGTTCAAATATGAACTCCTTCGTCTAAGCTATAAGTATATTCTGTTGAGCTTAGGGTTAGAGGGATAGGGAATAAGAGTGTGGCTTCTAGATCGACGAACAGCTGAAATAAGCTTTAGGTTCGTGTATCGTCGATTTGGATACTAGAGGCTCTTCTAACAGTTTAGCTTAGTTCCCTATGAGCTGAGAATGTAGTCTTTCGCCGGAGATAGATCTTCAAATTCTTGCGGAAGACTTAGGGTTTTCTGGTTCTAGCTCGTTTGAATGCTTGTGTTTGATTTCATCGTTATGCTTATGCGCATTCTCTCTTTCTCTTGAAATGTCCCTCTATTTATAGAGTAGAGATTGGAAAAGATCCGTTGGAGACGATCTTCCTTTCTCTCTCTCTTTTAGTAGCAAACGGCTCTTTTGAAGTAGGTAACAGTGTACTTTCCCACCTTTTTAGGTAAAGGGTTGGACTGCGGCTTTAGCGGTGAGAAGACACGTGTGTTCTTGTCATTCGTCGAGGTGGATAGAGTGGTTGAGACAGCACAGACTTCAAGGCAAACTGAAGCTGACTTCTCTCTTCCTCGTATATGACAATGCTGATTGTCTTTCAAAAGTATTTGACAGTTCTGACTGTCTGCCGATACTGAGTCTGATTCTGTATTCAGTAGATAGATAGCTGAGGAAAGTCTACGAAGATCGGCTACGAGTTCGATGAACTCGCTCCGCCGAGTCCGGTTCCACTGACTCTTTCAGTATACTGCTCCTGCTGAGTCCAGTATTACTGAGCCTTCTACTTCTGGTGTTAAGACAGATAATCTACTGAGCGCCTTGATCAGAGCAGAGTGTCTACTGAGTCTGAAACCTCAGAGACAAATAACGATTACAACGGAATGGTTCACCAATCAGATAGGGTTTTGGGATCTTCAAATCTTCCTCACCAATAGAGCATTAGGCTGTTGAGCATGGTTCAGTATAGAAGATAGAATCATTTCCCACTAAGTAAGACTATGCTGAGGATAGAATCATCACCCAACAGTTAACCCCTTTAAAAAAATTTCAATTCGAGTGGCAAAATTATATATTTTTTACGAGTATAAAAAAGTGAAAATCTCCAAAATCTGAAGGTTAACGCCCCTTTAAAAAAATTGCAATTCGAGTGGCAAAATAATATATTTTTTTTCGAGTTTTGAAAAGTCTTGAAAATCTCCAAAATTTTAATGTTAACCCCTTTAAAAAAATTGCAATTCGAGTGGCAAAATTATATATATTTTTTTCGAGTATAAAAAAGTTGTGTAAATCTTCAAAATCTAAAGGTTAAACCCTTTAAAATTTTTGCAATTCGAATGAGAAAATAATTATTATTTTTTCGAGTATGGAAACGTGAAAATCTCCAAAACTTGAACGTTAACCCCTTTAAAAAAAAATCAATTCGAGTAGCAAAATAATATATTTTTTTCGAGTATGGAAAAGTGTTGAAAATCTCCAAAAGATGAAGGTTTACCCTTTAAAAGAATTGCAATTCGAGTGGCTAAATAATAATTTTTTTTCGAGCATGGAAACGTAGTGAATATCTCCAAAATTTGAAGGTGTTACCCTTTAAAAACTTGCAATTCGAGTGGTAAAATAATATATTTTTTTTCGAGTATGGAAAAGTGTTGAAAATCTCAAAAATTTGAAGGTTAACCCCTTTAAAAAAATTGCAATTCGAGTGGCAAAATTATATTTTTTTTAGTATAAAAAATTGTGAAAATCTCCAAAATCTAAAAGTTAAACCCTTTAAAAAAAATTGCAATTCGAGTGGCAAAATATTATTTTTTTTTTCGAGTATGGAAAAGTGTTGAAAATCTCCAAAATTTGAAGGTACCCTTTAAAAAAATTGCAATTCGAGTGGCAAAATAAATTTTTTTTTCGAATATGGAAAAGTGTTGAAAACCTCCAAAATTTGAAGGTTAACCCCTTTAAAAAAAATTGCAATTCGAGTCGTAAAATAATACATTTTTTTTCGAGTATGGAAAAGTGTTGAAAATCTCCAAAATTTGAAGGTTAAACCCTTAAAAAAAATTGCAATTCGTGTGGCAAAATAATATTTCTTTTTCGAGCAAGGAAACTTAGTGAAAATCTCCAAAATTTGAAGGTGTTATAACCCCTTTAAAAAAATTGCAATTCTAGTGTCAAAATAATATATTTTTTTCGAGTATGGAAAAATGTCGAAAATCTCCAAAATTTGAAGGTTAACCCCTATAAAAAAATTGCAATTCGAGTGGTAAAATAATACATTTTTTTTCGAGTATGGAAATGTGTTGAAAATCTCCAAAATTTGAAGGTTAAACCCTTTAAAAAATTTGCAATTCGAGTGGCAAAATAATATTTTTTTTCGAGCATGGAAACGTAGTGAAAATCTCCAAAATTTGAAGGTTAACCCTCTTTAAAAACTTGCAATTCGAGTGGCAAAATAATATTTTTTTTTCGAGCATGGAAACGTAGTGAAAATCTCCAAAATTCGAGTATGGAAAAGTGTTGAAAATCTCCAAAATTTTAAGGTTAACCCCTTTTAAAAAATGGCAATTCAAGTTGCAAAATTATATATGTTTTTTTAGTATAAAAAATTGTGAAAATCTCCAAACTCTAAAAGCTAAACCCTTTAAAAAATTTGCAATTCGAGTGGCAAAATAATATATTTTTTTCGATTATGGAAAAGTGTTGAAAATCTCCAAAATTTGAAGGTTCACCCCTTTAAAAAAAATTGCAATTCGAGTGGCAAAATTATATATATTTTATTTAGTATAAAAAAGTTGTGAAAATCTCCAAAATCTAAAGGATAAACCCTTTAAAAAATTGCAATTTGAGTGGCAAAATAATATTTTTTTTCGAGCATGGAAAAGTAGTGAAAATCTCAAAAATTTGAAGGTTAACCCCTTTAAAAAATTGCAATTCGAGTGGCAAAATAATATTATTTTTTTTTAGTATGGAAAAGTGTTGAAAACCCCTTTAAAAAAAATTGCAATTCGAGTGGTAAAATAATACATTTTTTTTCGAGTATGGAAAAGTGTTGAAAATCTCCAAAATTTGAAGGTTAAACCCTTTAAAAAAATTTCAATTCGAGTGGAAAAATAATATTTTTTTTTCAAGCATGGAAACGTAGAGAAAATCTCCAAAAATTGAAGGGGTTATAACCCCTTTAATAAAATTGCAATTCGAGTGGCAAAATAATATATTTTTTTCGAGTATGGAAATGTGTTGAAAATCTCCAAATTTTGAAGGTTAAACCCTTTAAAAAAATTGCAATTCGAGTGGCAAAATAATAATTTTTATTTCAAGCTTTAAACGTAGTGAAAATCTCCAAAATCTAAAGGTTAAACCCTTTAAATAAAATTGCAATTCGAGTGGTAAAATAATACATTTTTTTTCGAGTATGGAAAAGTGTTTAAAATCTCCAAAATTTTAAGGTAAAACCCTTTAAAAAAATTGCAATTCGAGTGGCAAAATAATATTTTTTTTTCGAGCATGGAAAATTAGTGAAAATACCCAAAATTTGAAGGTGGTACCCTTTAAAAAAATTGCAATTCGAGTGTCAAAATAATATATTTTTTTTTCGAGTATGGAAAAGTGTGGAAAATCTCCAAAATTTGAAGGTTAACCCCTATAGAAAAATTGCAATTCGAGTGGCAAAATAATATTTTTTTTCCAAGTATGGAAAAGTATTGAAAATCTTCAAAATTTGAAGTTTAACCTTTTTAAAAAAATTTCAATTCGAGTGGTAAAATAATATATTTTTTTTCGAGTATAAAAAAGTTGTGAAAATCTCCAAAATCTGAAGATTAAACCCTTTAAAAAAATTTCAATTCGAGTGGAAAAATAATATTTTTTTTTCAAGCATGGAAACGTAGTGAAAATCTCCAAAATTTGAAGCTGTTATAACCCCTTTAAAAAAATTGCAATTCGAGAGGCAAAATAATATATTTTTTTTCGAGCATGGAAACGTAGTAAAAATCTCCAAAATTTGAAGGTTAACCCGGTTAAAAACTTGCAATTCGAGTGGTAAAATAATATATTTTTTTCGAGTACGGAAAAGTGTTGAAAATCTCAAAAATTTGAAGGTTAACCCCTTTAAAAAAATTCAATTCGAGTGGCAAGATTATATATTTTTTTTCGAGCATGGAAATGTGGTGAAAATCTCCAAAATTTGAAGGTGTTATAACCCCTTTAAAAAAATTGCAATTCGAGTGGCAAAATAATATATTTTTTTTGAGTATGTAAAAGTGTTGAAAATCTCCAAAATTTGAAGGTTAAACCCTTTAAAAAAATTTCAATTCGAGTGGAAAAATAATATTTTTTTTTCAAGCATGGAAACGTAGTGAAAATCTCCAAAATTTGAAGGTGTTATAACCCCTTTAAAAAATTGCAATTCGAGTGGCAAAATAATATATTTTTTTCGAGTATGGAAATGTGTTGAAAATATCCAAAATTTTAAGGTGTTCCCCTTTAAAAAAATTGCAATTCGAGTCACAAAATAATATATTTTTTTTCGAGTATGGAAAAGTGTTGAAAATCTCCAAAATTTGAAGGTTAAACCCTTTAAAAAAATTGCAATTCGAGTGGCAAAATAATATTTTTTATTTCAAGCTTGGAAACATAGTGAAAATCTCCAAAATCTAAAGGTTAAACCCTTTAAAAAAATTGCAATTCGAGTGGTAAAATAATACATTTTTTTCGAGTATGGAAAAGTGTTTAAGATCTCCAAAATTTTAAGGTAAAACCCTTTAAAAAAATTGCAATTCGAGTGGCAAAATAATATTTTTTTTCGAGCATGGAAACTTAGTGAAAATATCCAAAATTTGAAGGTTAACCCCCCTTTAAAAAAATTGCAATTCGAGTGTCAAAATAATATATTTTTTTTCGAGTATGGAAAAGTTTCGAAAATCTCCAAAATTTGAAGGCCCTATAAAAAAATTGCAATTCGAGTGGCAAAATAATATTTTTTTTTCAAGTATGGAAAAGTATTGAAAATCTTCAAAATTTGAAGGTTAACCTTTTTTAAAAAATTTCAATTCGAGTGGTAAAATAATATATTTTTTTTCGAGTATAAAAAAGTTGTGAAAATCTCCAAAATCTGAAGGTTAAACCCTTTAAAAAAATTGCAATTCGAGAGGCAAAATAACATATTTTTTTTCGAGCAGGAAACTGTTGGGTGATGATTCAGTCCTCAGCACGGTTTTACATAGTGGGAAATGATTCTATCTTCCGTACTGAAATGCACTCAGTAGGCTTATACCCTGAGTGATCCCATGAAGATTTGAAGATCCCAAAACCCTATCTGATTGGTGAACCATTCCCTTGTAATTGTTTTTATCTCTGAGGATTCAGACTCAGTAGACACTCTGCACCTTGGTTCGGGCGAGCCAGAGATTATCGGCCTCAAGACCGGATGTAGAAGACTCGGTATGTCTTGGACTCAGCGAGAGCAAGATATGCAAGACTCGGTGGAACCGAACTCGGCAGAGTAGTTCATCGAACTAAGAGCCGACCTTCGGAGAGTAAACCCGGTACTCTCTACGGGATCGGACTCGATGAACGGCAGCAGTCTTGTGGAATCGTCGATCTTTTGAACAACAATTAGCATAGTCAAATAAGAGGAAGAGAGAAGTCAGCTTCATTATGCCTCGAAGTCTGTTATGTCTCAACTACTCGCAAAACCTCGGCAAATGACAAGCCAACACCTGTCCTTACCTGCTAAAGCTGCAAGTCAATAACTTTCCGGAAAACGAGGGAAAGGACACTGTCACCTTTTTCAAAAGAGCCGTTAGCTACCAAAAGAGTGAGATAAAGGGATCATCATCTCCAACGGATCTTTCCTAATCTCTTCTCTATAAATAGAGGGATGATTCAAGTTTTTTCATGCACGCAGAGAGCCAAAAAGCATCGAACGAGCCAACACTCTCGCGAGCAAGAAAACAGAAAAACGAGCAAAAACAGAATATCGCATAAGTCTTCCGCAAGAACTTGAAGAACATTCTCCGGGGAAAGACTACCTTCTAGCTCTTAGGGAACCAAGCTAAACATATATAAAAGCCTCTAGTATCCAAATCGACGATACACGAACTCAAAGCTACAACTCAGCTGTTCGTCGATCTAGAAGCCACTTTCTCGTTCCCTATCCCTCTAACCCTAAGCTCAACTGAATTTATCCATAGCTTAGACGAAGGGGTTCACCTTTGAACCTTATCCTTATTGTAAAAGGACCCCTTCATAGTTGGAGAAGTTTGTCAAACACTTTAGTTTGATACCCGTTGTAAACTGAGACTTGCTCAGTATAAATTCCAAGACGCGGCTTTGTCCTGTGTACAAGCTGACTGAGACTAACTCAGGATAATAAATAGCCTCCTGACCTTTCGGGACAGTGGACGTAGGATCCTGTGCATCCGAACCACTTTAAAAATCTCTCTGTCTCTTATTTACTGTTGCATTGATTTTAACTGTTCATACTGAATATCATATCCTTAAAATCATTCAACTAAGTTTCAGCATACTTATCTGATTCACTCTTCGAACCGAAACCTGTTTTTAAAAAACGTTTTTCCACTCAACAGATTTGGGCCTACACATTTCCGCACCACTGAACTCCATCTGAAGATACTGAATTCTGACTTAGTCAGCTAGCAGATGTCAAAAGAGTCAGTACCTCTTTGCCTTAACACGATTCAGAACAGCTATTTGGTCTGCTGAACTCTTTCAGTACGGCACACTCCTGAACGGGACTGTTCGTGTTACAAGTTGAGAAATAGGTTTTAGGTGTATTCACCCCCCCCCCTCTACACCTAAACGTGCTCTCGGGACCAACAAAAACGTAGTGAAAATCTCCAAAATTTGAAGGTTAACCCGTTTAAAAACTTGCAATTCGAGTGGTAAAATAATATATTTTTTTTCGAGTACGGAAAAGTGTTGAAAATCTCAAAAATTTGAAGGTTTAACCCCTTTAAAAAAATTCAATTCGAGTGCCAAGATTATATATTTTTTTTCGAGCATGGAAACGTAGTGAAAATCTCCAAAATTTGAAGGTGTTATAACCCCTTTAAAAAAATTGCAATTCGAGTGGCAAAATAATATATTTTTTTCGAGCATGTAAAAGTGTTGAAAATCTCAAAAATTTGAAGGTTTTACCCTTTAAAAAAATTTCAATTCGAGTGGAAAAATAATATTTTTTTTTTCAAGCATGGAAACGTAGTGAAAATCTCCAAAATTGGAAGGTGTTATAACCCCTTTAAAAAAATTGCAATTCGAGTGGCAAAATAATATATTTTTTTCGAGTATGAAAATGTGTTGAAAATCTCCAAAATTTGAAGGTGTTACCCCTTTAAAAAAATTGCAATTCGAGTCGCAAAATAATATTTTTTTTTCGAGTATGGAAAAGTGTTGAAAATCTCCAAAATTTGAAGGTTAAACCCTTTAAAAAAATTGCAATTCGAGTGGCAAAATAATATTTTTTATTTCAAGCTTGAAAACGTAGTGAAAATCTCCAAAATCTAAAGGTTAAATCCTTTAAAAAAAATTGCAATTCGAGTGGTAAAATAATACATTTTTTTTCGAGTATGGAAAAGTGTTTAAAATCTCCAAAATTTTAAGGTAAAACCCTTTAAAAAAATTGCAATTCGAGTGGCAAAATAATATTTTTTTTTTCGAGCATGGAAACTTAGTGAAAATCTCCAAAATTTGAAGGTTAACCCCCCTTTAAAAAAATTGCAATTCGAGTGTCAAAATAAAATATTTTTTTTCGAGTATGGAAATGTGTCGAAAATCTCAAAAATTTGAAGGTTACCCCCTATAAAAAAATTGTAATTCGAGTGGCAAAATAATATTTTTTTTTTCAAGTATGGAAAAGTATTGAAAATCTTCAAAATTTGAAGGTTAACCTTTTTAAAAAAATTTCAATTCGAGTGGTAAAATAATATATTTTTTTTCGAGTATAAAAAAGTTGTGAAAATCTCCAAAATCTGAAGGTTAAACCCTTTAAAAAAATTTAATTCGAGTGGAAAAATAATATTTTTTTTTCAAGCATGAAAACGTAGTGAAAATCTCCAAAATTTGAAGGTGTTATAAACCCTTTAAAAAAATTGCGATTCGAGTGGCAAAATAATATATTTTTTTTCGAGTATGGAAATGTGTTGAAAATCTCCAAAATTTGAAGGTTAACCCCTATAAAAAAATTGCAATTCGAGTGGCAAAATAATATTTTTTTTTCAAGTATGGAAAAGTGTTGAAAATCTCCAAAATTTGAAGGAGTTATAAACCCTTCAAAAAATTGCAATTCGAGCGGCAAAATAATATTTTTTTTCGAGCATGGAAACTGAGTGTAAATCTCCAAAATTTGAAGGTGTTATAACCCCTTTAAAAAAATTGCAATTCGAGTGGTAAAATAATATATTTTTTTTTAGTATAAAAAAGTTGTGAAAATCTCCAAAATGTGAAGGTTAAACCCTTTAAAAAAATTGCAATTCGAGAGGCAAAATAATATTTTTTTTTCGAGCATGGAAACGTAGTGAAAATCTCCAAAATTTGATGGTTAACCCCTTTAAAAAAATTGCAATTCGAGTGGCAAAATAATATTTTTTTTTCGAGCATGGAAACGTAGTGAAAATCTCCAAAATTTGAAGGTTAACCCGTTTAAAAACTTGCAATTCGAGTGGTAAAATAATATATTTTTTTTCGAGAATGGAAAAGTGTTGAAAATCTCCAAAATTTGAAGGTTAACCCCTTTAAAAAAATTCAATTCGAGTGGCAAGATTATATATTTTTTTTCGAGCATGGAAACGTAGTGAAAATCTCCAAAATTTGAAGGTGTTATAACCCCTTTAAAAAAATTGCAATTCGAGTGGTAAAATAATATATTTTTTTTCGAGTATAAAAAAGTTGTGAAATTCTCCAAAATCTGAAGGTTAAACCCTTTAAAAAAATTGCAATTTGAGAGGCAAAATAATATATTTTTTTTCGAGCATGGAAACATAGTGAAAATCTCCAAAATTTGAAGGTTAACCCGTTTAAAAACTTGCAATTCGAGTGGTAAAATAATATATTTTTTTTCGAGTATGGAAAAGTTTTGAAAATCTCCAAAATTTGAAGGTTAAACCCTTTAAAAAAATTTCAATTCGAGTGGAAAAATAATATATTTTTTTTTTCAAGCATGGAAACGTAGTGAAAATTTCCAAAATTTGAAGGTGTTATAACCCTTAAAAATTGCAATTCGAGTGGTAAAATAATATATTTTTTTTCGAGTATACAAAAGTTGTGAAAATCTCCAAAATCTGAAGGTACCCTTTAAAAAAATTGCAATTTGAGAGGCAAAATAATATATTTTTTTCGAGCATGGAAACATAGTGAAAATCTCCAAAATTTGAAGGTTAACCCGTTTAAAAACTTGCAATTCGAGTGGTAAAATAATATATTTTTTTTCGAGTATGGAAAAGTGTTGAAAATCTCCAAAATTTGAAGGTTAAACCCTTTAAAAAAATTGCAATTCGAGTGGCAAAATAATATTTTTTTTTCAAGCTTGGAAACGTAGTGAAAATGTTCAAAATTTGAAGGTTAATCCCTTTAAAAAAATTGCAATTTGAGTGGCAAAATTATATTTTTTTTTTCGAGCATGGAAACGTAGTGAAAATCTCCAAAATTTGATGGTGTTATAACGCCTTCAAAAAAAATTTCAATTCGAGTGGCAAAATAATATATTTTTTTTCGAGTATGTAAAAGTGTTGAAAATCTCCAAAATTTGAAGGTTAAACCCTTTAAAAAAATTTCAATTCGAGTGGTAAAATAACATATTTTTTTTCGAGTACGGAAAAGTGTTGAAAATCTCCAAAATTTGAAGGTGTTATAACCCCTTTAAAAAATTGCAATTCGAGTCGCAAAATAATATTTTTTTTTCGAGCATGGAAAAGTGTTGAAAATCTCCAAAATTTGAAGGTTAAACCCTTTAAAAAAATTTCAATTCGAGTGGCAAAATAATATTTTTTATTTCAAGTTTGGAAACGTAGTGAAAATCTCAAAAATCTAAAGGTTAAACCCATTAAAAAAATTGCAATTCGAGTGGCAAAATAATATTTTTTTTTCGAGCATGCAAAAGTAGAGAAAATCTCCAAAATTTGAAGGTTAACCCCGTTAAAAACTTGCAATTCGAGTGGTAAAATAATATATTTTTCGAGTATGGAAAAGTGTTGAAATTCTCCAAAAAAATTTCAATTCGAGCGGCAAAATTATATTTTTTTTTCGAGTATAATTTTTTTTGAAAATCTCCAAAATCTAAAAGTTAACCCCTTTTAAAAAATCGCAATTCGAGTGGCAAAATAATATTTTTTTTTGAGTATGGAAAAGTGTTGAAAATCTCCAAAATTTGAAGGTGTTCCTTTAAATAAAATTGCAATTCAAGTGGTAAAATAATATTTTTTTTTTCGAGTATGAAAAAGTGTTGAAAATCTCCAAAATTTGAAGGTTAAACCTTCGAGTGGCAAAATAATATTTTTTTTCGAGCATGGAAACGTTGTGAAAATCTCCAAAATTTGAAGGTTAACACCCCTTTAAGAAAATTGCTGTTCCAGTGGCAAAATAATATTTTTTTTTCGAGCATGGAAACGTAGTGAAAATCTCCAAAATTTGAAGGTTAACCCCTTTAAAAAATTGCAATTCGAGTGGCAAAATAATATATTTTTTTCAAGTATGGAAAAGTGTTGAAAATCTCCAAAATTTGAAGGTGTTACCCTTTAAAAAAATTGCAATTCGAGTCGCAAAATAATATTTTTTTTCGAGCATGGAAACGTAGTGAAAATCTCCAAAATTTGAAGGTTAACTCTTTAAAAAAATTGGAATTCGAGTGGCAAAATAATATATTTTTTTAGTATGGAAAAGTGATGAAAATCTCCAAAATTTGAAGGTTAATAACCCCTTTAAAAAAATTGCAATTCGAGTGTCAAAATAATATATTTTTTTTCGAGTATGGAAAAAGTGTTGAAAATCTCTAAAATTTGAAGGTGTTACCCTTTAAAAACTTGCAATTCGAGTGGTAAAATAATATATTTATTTTCGAGTATGGAAAAGTGTTGAAAATCTCCAAAATTTGAAGGTTAACCCCTTTAAAAAAAATTCAATTGTAGTGGCAAAATTATATATTTTTTTCGAGTATAAAAAATTGTGAAAATCTCCAAAATCTAAAAGTTAACCCCTTTAAAAAATTACAATTCGAGTGGCAAAATAATATTTTTTTTTCGAGTGTGGAAAAGTGTTGAAAATCTCCCAAATTTGAAGGTTACCTTTAAATAAAATTGCAATTCGAGTGGTAAAATAATATTTTTTTTTTCGAGTATGGAAAAGTGTTGAAAATCTCTAAAATTTGAAGGTTAAACCCTTTAAAAAAATTGCAATTCGAGTGGCAAAATAATATTTTTTTTCGAGCATGGAAACGTAGTGAAAATCTCCAAAATTTGAAGGTTAACATCCCTTTAAAAAAATTGCTATTCGAGTGACAAAATAATATATTTTTTTCGAGCATGGAAACGTAGTGAAAATCTCCAAAATTTGAAAGTTAACCCTTTTAAAAAAATTGCAATTCGAGTGGCAAAATAATATACTCCCTCTGTCCCGCTATTTGTGGTTCACTTTCACGAATGAGTTTTCCCGTTATTTGTGGCCACTTTCCTAATTTGGTAAAAAATTACTGTCATATCTTCTACTCTATTATCTTCTCTCTACTACATTATTATATTCTCTCTCCTACTTTATCATCATCTCTCTCATATTCTCTCACTATCTTACTCATATTCTTTCTCATACTTTATCATCTACTCTCTCTCATTCTTTATCATCTACTTTCTTAATTTCCGTGCCGAAAAGAACGTGGCCACAAATAGCGGGACGGAGGGAATATTTTTTTTCGATTATGGAATAGTGTTGAAAATCTCCAAAATTTGAAAGGTTAACCCCTTTAAAAAAATTGCAATTCGAGTGGCGAAATAATATTTTTTTTCGAGTATGGAAAAGTGTTGAAAATCTCCAAAATTTGAGGGTTAACCCCTTTAAGAAAATTGCAATCCGAATGGCAAAATAATATATTTTTTTTCGAGTATGGAAAAGTGTTGAAAATCTCCAAAATTTGAAGGTTAACCGCTTTAAAAAAATTGCAATTCGAGTGGCAAAATAATATTTTTTTTAGTATAAAAAAGTGTTGAAAATCACCAAAATTTAAAGGTTAACCCCTTTAAAAAAAAAATTTGCAATTTGAATGGCAAAATTATATATTTTTTTTCGAGCAAGGAAACATAGTGAAAATCTCCAAAATTTGAAGGTGTTATAACCCCTTTAAAAAAAATTGCAATTCGTGTGGCAAAATAATATATTTTTTTTCGAGTATGTAAAAGTGTTGAAAATCTCCAAAATTTGAAGGTTAACCCCTTTAAAAAAAATTCAATTGTAGTGGCAAAATTATATATTTTTTTCGAGTATAAAAAATTGTGAAAATCTCAAAAATCTAAAAGTTAACCCCTTTAAAAAAATTGCAATTCGAGTGGCAAAATAATATATTTTTTCCGAGTATGGAAAAGTGTTGAAAATCTCCAAAATTTGAAGGTTGACCCCTTTAAAAAAATTGCAATTCGAGTGGCAAAATTATATATGTTTTTTCGAGTATGGAAAAGTGATGAAAATCTCCAAAATTGAAGGTTTATTAACCCCTTTAAAAAAATTGCAATTCGAGTGTCAAAATAATATATTTTTTTTCGAGTATGGAAAAGTGTTGAAAATCTCCAAAATTTGAAGGTTGACTGACCCCTTTAAAAAAATTGCAATTCGAGTGGCAAAATTATATTTTTTTTTCGAGTGTAAAAAAGTTGTGAAAATCTCCAAAATCTAAAGGTTAAACCCTTTAAAAAAATTGCAATTCGAGTGGCAAAATAATATTTTTTTTCGAGCATGGAAACGTAGTGAAAATCTCCAAAATTTGAAGGTTAACCCCTTTAAAAAAATTGGAATTCGAGTGGCAAAATAATATATATTTTTTCGAGTATGGAAAAGTGTTGAAAATCTCCAAAATTTGAAGGTTAACCCCTTTAAAAAAATTGCAATTCGAGTGGCAAAATTATATTTTCTTTTCGAGTATGAAAAAGTTGGGGAAATCTGCAAAATCTAAAGGTTAAAACTATTAAAATTTTTGCAATTCGAATGAGAAAATAATAATTATTTTTTCGAGTATGAAAAAGTGAAAATCTCCAAAACTTAAAGGTGTTCCTTTAAAATTTTTTTAATTCAAGTGGCAAAATAATATATTTTTTTCGAGTATGGAAAAGTGTTAAAATCTCCAAAATTTGAAGGTACCCTTTAAAAAAATTGCAATTCGAGTGGCAAAATAATATTTTTTGTTCGAGCATGGAAACGCAGTGAAAATCTCCAAAATTTGAAAGTTAACCTCTTTAAAAAAATTGCTATTCGAGTGGCAAAATAATATTTTTTTTCAAGTATTGAAAAGTGTTGAAATTCTCCAAAATTTGAAAGTGTTCTTTAAAAAAATTGCAATTCGAGTGGCAAAATTATATATATTTTTTTTAGTATGAAAAAGTTGTGAAAATCTCCAAAATCTAAGGGATAAACCCTTTAAAAAATTGCAATTCGAGTGGCAAAATAATATTTTTTTTTCGAGCATGGAAACGTAGTGAAAATCTCCAAAATTTGAAGGTTAACCCCTTTAAAAAATTTGCAATTCGAGTGGCAAAATAATATATTTTTTTTCGAGTATTGAAAAGTGTTGAAAATCTCCGAAATTTGAAAGGTTAACCCCTTTAAGAAAATTGCAATCCGAATGGCAAAATAATATATTTTTTTTCGAGTATGGAAAAGTGTTGAAAATCTCCAAAATTTGAAGGTTAACCGCTTTAAAAAAATTGCAATTCGAGTGGCAAAATAATATTTTTTTTTAGTATAAAAAAGTGTTGAAAATCACCAAAATTTAAAGGTTAACCCCTTTAAAAAAATTGCAATTTGAATGGCTAAATTATAAATTTTTTTTCGAGCATGGAAACGTAGTGAAAATCTCCAAAATTTGAAGGTGTTATAACCCCTTTAAAAAAATTGCAATTCGTGTGGCAAAATAATATATTTTTTTTCGAGTATGTAAAAGTGTTGAAAATCTCCAAAATTTGAAGGTTAACCCCTTTAAAAAAAATTCAATTGTAGTGGCAAAATTATATATTTTTTTCGAGTATAAAAAATTGTGAAAATCTCAAAAATCTAAAAGTTAACCCCTTTAAAAAAATTGCAATTCGAGTGGCAAAATAATATATTTTTTTCCGAGTATGGAAAAGTGTTGAAAATCTCCAAAATTTGAAGGTTGACCCCTTTAAAAAAATTGCAATTCGAGTGGCAAAATTATATATGTTTTTTCGAGTATGGAAAAGTGATGAAAATCTCCAAAATTGAAGGTTTAACCCCTTTAAAAAAATTGCAATTCGAGTGTCAAAATAATATATTTTTTTTCGAGTATGGAAAAGTGTTGAAAATCTCCAAAATTTGAAGGTTGACCCCTTTAAAAAAATTGCAATTCGAGTGGCAAAATTATATTTTTTTTTCGAGTGTAAAAAAGTTGTGAAAATCTCCAAAATCTAAAGGTTAAACCCTTTAAAAAAATTGCAATTCGAGTGGCAAAATAATATTTTTTTTCGAGCATGGAAACGTAGTGAAAATCTCCAAAATTTGAAGGTTACCCCTTTAAAAAAATTGGAATTCGAGTGGCAAAATAATATATATTTTTTCGAGTATGGAAAAGTGATGAAAATCTCCAAAATTTGAAGGTTAACTAACCCCTTTAAAAAAATTGCAATTCGAGTGGCAAAATTATATTTTCTTTTCGAGTATGAAAAAGTTGGGAAAATCTGCAAAATCTAAAGGTTAAAACAATTAAAATTTTTGCAATTCGAATGAGAAAATAATAATTATTTTTTCGAGTATGGAAAAGTGAAAATCTCCAAAACTTAAAGGTGTTCCTTTAAATTTTTTTTAATTCGAGTGGCAAAATAATATATTTTTTTCGAGTATGGAAAAGTGTTAAAATCTCCAAAATTTGAAGGTACCCTTTAAAAAAATTGCAATTCGAGTGGCAAAATAATATTTTTTGTTCGAGCATGGAAACGCAGTGAAAATCTCCAAAATTTGAAAGTTAACCTCTTTAAAAAAATTGCTATTTGAGTGGCAAAATAATATTTTTTTTCAAGTATTGAAAAGTGTTGAAAATCTCCAAAATTTGAAAGTGTTCTTTAAAAAAATTGCAATTCGAAGTGGCAAAATTATATATATTTTTTTAGTATAAAAAAGTTGTGAAAATCTCCAAAATCTAAGGGATAAACCCTTTAAAAAATTGCAATTCGAGTGGCAAAATAATATTTTTTTTTCGAGCATGGAAACGTAGTGAAAATCTCCAAAATTTGAAGGTTAACCGCTTAAAAAAAATTGCAATTCGAGTGGCAAAATAATATTTTTTTTAGTATAAAAAAGTGTTGAAAATCACCAAAATTTAAAGGTTAACCCCTTTAAAAAAAAATTTGCAATTTGAATGGCAAAATTATATATTTTTTTTCGAGCAAGGAAACATAGTGAAAATCTCCAAAATTTGAAGGTGTTATAACCCCTTTAAAAAAAATTGCAATTCGTGTGGCAAAATAATATATTTTTTTTCGAGTATGTAAAAGTGTTGAAAATCTCCAAAATTTGAAGGTTAACCCCTTTAAAAAAAATTCAATTGTAGTGGCAAAATTATATATTTTTTTCGAGTATAAAAAATTGTGAAAATCTCAAAAATCTAAAAGTTAACCCCTTTAAAAAAATTGCAATTCGAGTGGACAAAATTATATATTTTTTCCGAGTATGGAAAAGTGTTGAAAATCTCCAAAATTTGAAGGTTGACCCCTTTAAAAAAATTGCAATTCGAGTGGCAAAATTATATATGTTTTTTCGAGTATGGAAAAGTGATGAAAATCTCCAAAATTGAAGGTTTATTAACCCCTTTAAAAAAATTGCAAATCGAGTGTCAAAATAATATATTTTTTTTCGAGTATGGAAAAGTGTTGAAAATCTCCAAAATTTGAAGGTTGACTGACCCCTTTAAAAAAATTGCAATTCGAGTGGCAAAATTATATTTTTTTTTCGAGTGTAAAAAAGTTGTGAAAATCTCCAAAATCTAAAGGTTAAACCCTTTAAAAAAATTGCAATTCGAGTGGCAAAATAATATTTTTTTTCGAGCATGGAAACGTAGTGAAAATCTCCAAAATTTGAAGGTTAACCCCTTTAAAAAAATTGGAATTCGAGTGGCAAAATAATATATATTTTTTCGAGTATGGAAAAGTGTTGAAAATCTCCAAAATTTGAAGGTTAACCCCTTTAAAAAAATTGCAATTCGAGTGGCAAAATTATATTTTCTTTTCGAGTATGAAAAAGTTGGGGAAATCTGCAAAATCTAAAGGTTAAAACAATTAAAATTTTTGCAATTCGAATGAGAAAATAATAATTATTTTTTCGAGTATGGAAAAGTGAAAATCTCCAAAACTTAAAGGTGTTCCTTTAAATTTTTTTAATTCGAGTGGCAAAATAATATATTTTTTTCGAGTATGGAAAAGTGTTGAAAATCACCAAAATTTAAAGGTTAACCCCTTTAAAAAAAATTGCAATTTGAATGGCTAAATTATATTTTTTTTTTCGAGCATGGAAACGTAGTGAAAATCTCCAAAATTTGAAGGTGTTATAACGCCTTTAAAAAAATTGCAATTCGTGTGGCAAAATAATATATTTTTTTTCGAGTATGTAAAAGTGTAGAAATTCTTCAAAATTTGAAGGTTAACCCCTTTAAAAAAAATTCAATTGTAGTGGCAAAATTATATATTTTTTTCGAGTAAAAAAATTGTGAAAATCTCAAAAATCTAAAAGTTAACCCCCTTAAAAAAATTGCAATTCGAGTGGCAAAATAATATTTTTTTTTCGAGCATGGAAACGTAGTGAAAATCTCCAAAATTTGAAGGTTAACCCCTTTAAAAAAATTGGAATTCGAGTGGCAAAATAATATATATTTTTTCGAGTATGGAAAAGTGTTGAAAATCTCCAAAATTTGAAGGTTAACCCCTTTAAAAAAATTGCAATTCGAGTGGCAAAATTATATTTTTTTTCGAGTGTAAAAAAGTTGTGAAAATCTCCAAAATCTAAAGGTTAAACCCTTTAAAAAAATTGCAATTCGAGTGGCAAACTAATATTTTTTTTTCGAGCATGGAAACGTAGTGAAAATCTCCAAAATTTGAAGGTTAACCCCTTTAAAAAAATTGGAATTCGAGTGGCAAAATAATATATATTTTTTCGAGTATGGAAAAGTGATGAAAATCTCCAAAATTTGAAGGTTAACCCCTTTAAAAAAATTGCAATTCGAGTGGCAAAATTTTATTTTCTTTTCGAGTATGAAAAAGTTGGGAAAATCTGCAAAATCTAAAGGTTAAAACAATTAAAATTTTTGCAATTCGAATGAGAAAATAATAATAATTTTTTCGAGTATGGAAAAGTGAAAATCTCCAAAACTTAAAGGTGTTCCTTTAAATTTTTTTTAATTCGAGTGGCAAAATAATATATTTTTTTCGAGTATGGAAAAGTGTTAAAATCTCCAAAATTTGAAGGTACCCTTTAAAAAAATTGCAATTCGAGTGGCAAAATAATATTTTTTGTTCGAGCATGGAAACGCAGTGAAAATCTCCAAAATTTGAAAGTTAACCTCTTTAAAAAAATTGCTATTCGAGTGGCAAAATAATATTTTTTTTCAAGTATTGAAAAGTGTTGAAAATCTCCAAAATTTGAAAGTGTTCTTTAAAAAAATTGCAATTCGAGTGGCAAAATTATATATATTTTTTTTAGTATAAAAAAGTTGTGAAAATCTCCAAAATCTAAGGGATAAACCCTTTAAAAATTGCAATTCGAGTGGCAAAATAATATTTTTTTTTCGAGCATGGAAACGTAGTGAAAATCTCCAAAATTTGAAGGTTAACCCCTTTAAAAAAATTGCAATTCGAGTGGCAAAATAATATATTTTTTTTCGAGTATGGAAAAGTGTTGAAAATCTCCGAAATTTGAAAGGTTAATCCCTTTAAGAAAATTGCAATCCGAATGGCAAAATAATATATTTTTTTTCGAGTATAGAAAAGTGTTGAAAATCTCCAAAATTTGAAGGTTAACCGCTTTAAAAAAATTGCAATTCGAGTGGCAAAATAATATTTTTTTTAGTATAAAAAAGTGTTGAAAATCACCAAAATTTAAAGGTTAACCCCTTTAAAAAAAATTGCAATTTGAATGGCTAAATTATATATTTTTTTTCGAGCATGGAAACGTAGTGAAAATCTCCAAAATTTGAAGGTGTTATAACCCCTTTAAAAAAATTGCAATTCGTGTGGCAAAATAATATATTTTTTTTCGAGTATGTAAAAGTGTTGAAAATCTTCAAAATTTGAAGGTTAACCCCTTTAAAAAAAATTCAATTGTAGTGGCAAAATTATATATTTTTTCGAGTATAAAAAATTGTGAAAATCTCAAAAATCTAAAAGTTAACCCCCTTTAAAAAATTGCAATTCGAGTGGCAAAATAATATTTTTTTTCGAGCATGGAAACGTAGTGAAAATCTCCAAAATTTGAAGGTTTAACCCCTTTAAAAAAATTGGAATTCGAGTGGCGAAATAATATATATTTTTTCGAGTATGGAAAAGTGATGAAAATCTCCAAAATTTGAAGGTTAACCCCTTTAAAAAAATTGCAATTTGAGTGGCAAAATTTTATTTTCTTTTCGAGTATGAAAAAGTTGGGAAAATCTGCAAAATCTAAAGGTTAAAACAATTAAAATTTTTGCAATTCGAATGAGAAAATAATAATTATTTTTTCGAGTATGGAAAAGTGAAAATCTCCAAAACTTAAAGGTGTTCCTTTAAAAATTTTTTAATTCGAGTGGCAAAATAATATATTTTTTTCGAGTATGGAAAAGTGTTAAAATCTCCAAAATTTGAAGGTACCCTTTAAAAAAATTGCAATTCGAGTGGCAAAATAATATTTTTTGTTCGAGCATGGAAACGCAGTGAAAATCTCCAAAATTTGAAAGTTAACCTCTTTAAAAAAATTGCTATTTGAGTGGCAAAATAATATTTTTTTTCAAGTATTGAAAAGTGTTGAAAATCTCCAAAATTTGAAAGTGTTCTTTAAAAAATTGCAATTCGAGTGGCAAAATTATATATATTTTTTTTAGTATAAAAAAGTTGTGAAAATCTCCAAAATCTAAGGGATAAACCCTTTAAAAAATTGCAATTCGAGTGGCAAAATAATATTTTTTTTTCGAGCATGGAAACGTAGTGAAAATCTCCAAAATTTGAAGGTTAACCCCTTTAAAAAAATTGCAATTCGAGTGGCAAAATAATATTTTTTTTTTCGAGTATGGAAAAGTGTTGAAAATCTCCGAAATTTGAAAGGTTAACCCCTTTAAGAAAATTGCAATCCGAATGGCAAAATAATATATTTTATTTCGAGTATGGAAAAGTGTTGAAAATCTCCAAAATTTGAAGGTTAACCGCTTTAAAAAAATTGCAATTCGAGTGGCAAAATAATATTTTTTTTAGTATAAAAAAGTGTTGAAAATCACCAAAATTTAAAGGTTAACCCCTTTAAAAAAAATTGCAATTTGAATGGCTAAATTATATATTTTTTTTCGAGCATGGAAACGTAGTGAAAATCAACAAAATTTGAAGGTGTTATAACCCCTTTAAAAAAATTGCAATTCGTGTGGCAAAATAATATATTTTTTTTCGAGTATGTAAAAGTGTTGAAAATCTCCAAAATTTGAAGGTTAACCCCTTTAAAAAAAATTCAATTGTAGTGGCAAAATTATATATTTTTTTCGAGTATAAAAAATTGTGAAAATCTCAAAAATCTAAAAGTTAACCCCTTTAAAAAAATTGCAATTCGAGTGGCAAAATAATATATTTTTTTCCGAGTATGGAAAAGTGTTGAAAATCTCCAAAATTTGAAGGTTGACCCCTTTAAAAAAATTGCAATTCGAGTGGCAAAATTATATATGTTTTTTCGAGTATGGAAAAGTGATGAAAATCTCCAAAATTAAAGGTTTAACCCCTTTAAAAAAATTGCAATTCGAGTGTCAAAATAATATATTTTTTTTCGAGTATGGAAAAGTGTTGAAAATCTCCAAAATTTGAAGGTTGACCCCTTTAAAAAAATTGCAATTCGAGTGGCAAAATTATATTTTTTTTTCGAGTGTAAAAAAGTTGTGAAAATCTCCAAAATCTAAAGGTTAAACCCTTTAAAAAAATTGCAATTCGAGTGGCAAAATAATATTTTTTTTCGAGCATGGAAACGTAGTGAAAATCTCCAAAATTTGAAGGTTACCCCTTTAAAAAAATTGGAATTCGAGTGGCAAAATAATATATATTTTTTCGAGTATGGAAAAGTGATGAAAATCTCCAAAATTTGAAGGTTAACTAACCCCTTTAAAAAAATTGCAATTCGAGTGGCAAAATTATATTTTCTTTTCGAGTATGAAAAAGTTGGGAAAATCTGCAAAATCTAAAGGTTAAAACAATTAAAATTTTTGCAATTCGAATGAGAAAATAATAATTATTTTTTCAAGTATGGAAAAGTGAAAATCTCCAAAACTTAAAGGTTTTCCTTTAAATTTTTTTTAATTCGAGTGGCAAAATAATATATTTTTTTCGAGTATGGAAAAGTGTTAAAATCTCCAAAATTTGAAGGTACCCTTTAAAAAAATTGCAATTCGAGTGGCAAAATAATATTTTTTGTTCGAGCATGGAAACGTAGTGAAAATCTCCAAAATTTGAAAGTTAACCTCTTTAAAAAAATTGCTATTCGAGTGGCAAAATAATATTTTTTTTCAAGTATTGAAAAGTGTTGAAAATCTCCAAAATTTGAAAGTGTTCTTTAAAAAATTGCAATTCGAGTGGCAAAATAATATATTTTTTTTCGAGTATGGAAAAGTGTTGAAAATCTCCGAAATTTGAAAGGTTAACCCCTTTAAGAAAATTGCAATCCGAATGGCAAAATAATATATTTTTTTTCGAGTATGAAAAAGTGTTGAAAATCTCCAAAATTTGAAGGTGTTAGCCCTTTAAAAAAATTTCAATTCGAGTGGCAAAATAATATATATTTTTTCGAGTATGGAAAAGTGTTGAAAATCTCCGAAATTTGAAAGGTGTTGCCCTTTAAGAAAATTGCAATCCGAATGGCAAAATAATATATTTTTTTTCGAGTATGGAAAAGTGTTGAAAATCTCCAAAATTTGAAGGTTAACCGCTTTAAAAAAATTGCAATTCGAGTGGCAAAATAATATTTTTTTTAGTATAAAAAAGTGTTGAAAATCACCAAAATTTAAAGGTGTTACCCTTTAAAAAAAATTGCAATTTGAATGGCTAAATTATATATTTTTTTTCGAGAATGGAAACGTAGTGAAAATCTCCAAAATTTGAAGGTGTTATAACCCCTTTAAAAAAATTGCAATTCGTGTGGCAAAATAATATATTTTTTTTCGAGTATGTAAAAGTGTTGAAAATCTCCAAAATTTGAAGGTTAACCCCTTTAAAAAAAATTCAATTGTAGTGGCAAAATTATATATTTTTTTCGAGTATAAAAAATTGTGAAAATCTCCAAAATCTAAAAGTTAACCCCTTTAAAAAAATTGCAATTCGAGTGGCAAAATAATATATTTTTTTCCGAGTATGGAAAAGTGTTGAAAATCTCCAAAATTTGAAGGTTGACCCCTTTAAAAAAATTGCAATTCGAGTGGCAAAATTATATATGTTTTTTCGAGTATGGAAAAGTGATGAAAATCTCCAAAATTGAAGGTTTAACCCCTTTAAAAAAATTGCAATTCGAGTGTCAAAATAATATATTTTTTTTCGAGTATGGAAAAGTGTTGAAAATCTCCAAAATTTGAAGGTTAACCCCTTTAAAAAAATTGCAATTCGAGTGGCAAAATAGTATTTTTTTTTCGAGCATGGAAACATAGTGAAAATCTCCAAAATTTGAAGGTTAACACCCCTTTAAAAAAATTGCTATTCGAGTGGCAAAATAATATTTTTTTTTCGAGCATGGAAACGTAGTGAAAATCTCCAAAATTTGAAGGTATACCCTTTAAACAAATTGCAATTCGAGGTGCAAAATAATATATATTTTTTTCGAGTATGGAAAAGTGTTGAAAATCTCAAAAATTTGAAAGTTAACCCTTTTAAAAAAATTGCAATTCGAGTGGCAAAATAATATACTCCCTCTGTCCCGCTACTTGTGGCTTACTTTCCCGAAAGGGTTGTCCCGTTATTTGTGACCACTTTCCTAATTTGGTAAAAAATTACTATCATAACTTCTAATCTATTATCTTCTATTTCCTACATTATTATATTATCTCTCCTACTTTATCATCATCTCTCTCATGCTCTCTCACTATCTTACTCATATTATCTCTCATACTTTATCATCTACTCTCTCTCATACTTTATCATCTACTTTCTTAATTCCCGTGCCGAAAAGAACGTGGCCACAAATAGCGGGACAGAGGGAGTATTTTTTTCGAATATGGAATAGTATTGAAAATCTACAAAATCTGAAGGTTAACCCCTTTAAAAAAATTGCAATTCGAATGGCAAAATAATATTTTTTTTTCGAGCATGGAAACGTGGTGAAAATCTCCAAATTTAACCCCTTTAAAAAAGTGCAATTCGAGTGGCAAAATAATATATTTTTTTTCGAGTATGGAAAAGTGTTGAAAAAATTCCAAAATTTGAAGGTTGACCCCTTTAAAAAAATTGCAATTCGAGTGGCAAAATTATATTTTTTTTTCGAGTGTAAAAAAGTTGTGAAAATCTCCAAAATCTAAAGGTTAAACCCTTTAAAAAAATTGCAATTCGAGTGGCAAAATAATATATTTTTTCGAGCATGGAAACGTAGTGAAAATCTCCAAAATTTGAAGGTTAACCCCTTTAAAAAAATTGGAATTCGAGTGGCAAAATAATATATATTTTTTCGAGTATGGAAAAGTGATGAAAATCTCCAAAATTTGAAGGTTAATCCCTTTAAAAAAATTGCAATTCGAGTGGCAAAATTATATTTTCTTTTCGAGTATGAAAAAGTTGGGAAAATCTGCAAAATCTAAAGGTTAAGACAATTAAAATTTTTGCAATTCGAATGAGAAAATAATAATTATTTTTTCGAGTATGGAAAAGTGAAAATCTCCAAAACTTAAAGGTGTTCCTTTAAAATTTTTTTAATTCGAGTGGCAAAACAATATATTTTTTTCGAGTATGGAAAAGTGTTAAAATCTCCAAAATTTGAAGGTACCCTTTAAAAAAATTGCAATTCGAGTGGCAAAATAATATTTTTTGTTCGAGCATGGAAACGTAGTGAAAATCTCCAAAATTTGAAAGTTAACCTCTTTAAAAAAATTGCTATTCGAGTGGCAAAATAATATTTTTTTTCAAGTATTGAAAAGTGTTGAAAATCTCCAAAATTTGAAAGTGTTCTTTAAAAAAATTGCAATTCGAGTGGCAAAATTATATATATTTTTTTTAGTATAAAAAAGTTGTGAAAATCTCCAAAATCTAAAGGATAAACCCTTTAAAAAATTGCAATTCGAGTGGCAAAATAATATTTTTTTTTCGAGTATGGAAAAGTGTTAACCCCTTTAAAAAAATCTCCAAAATTTTTCGAGCATGGAAACGTAGTGAAAATCTCCAATATTTTTTTTTCGAGCATGGAAACGTAGTGAAAATCTCCAAAATTTGAAGGTTAACCCCTTTAAAAAAATTGCAATTCGAGTGGAAAAATAATATATTTTTTTTCGAGTATGGAAAAGTGTTGAATATCTCCAAAATTTGAAGGTAACCCCTTTAAAAAAATTGCAATTCGAGTGATAAAATAATATTCTTTTTCGAGCATGGAAACGTAGTGAAAATCTCCAAAATTTGAAAGTTAAACCCCTTTAAAAAAATTGCAATTCGAGTGGCAAAATAATATATTTTTTTCGAGTATGGAAAAGTGTTGAAAATCTCCAAAATCTGAAGGTTAACCCCTTTAAAAAAATTGCAATTCGAGAGGCAAAATAATATGTTTTTTTTCGAGTATGGAAAAGTGTTGAAAATCTCCAAAATTTTAAGGTTAAACCCTTTAAAAAAATTACAATTCGAATGGCAAAATTATATATATATATATTTTTTTAGTATAAAAAGTTATGAAAATCTCCAAAATCTAAAGGTTAAACCCTTTAAAAAAATTGCAATTCGAGTGGCAAAATAATATTTGTAGTGAAAATCTCCAAAATTTGAAGGTTAAACCCCTTTAAAAAAATTGAAATTCGAGTGGCAAAATTATATATATTTTTTGAAAATCTCCGTAAAAGCTTCTCCTTGAGAATAATATAAACCAAACAAAGTCACGCCCCTTTTGAGTGTAGGGCAGTCTCTCCGGAGCAAAATATGTTTTTACAACAATAATCAGCTACTACCAAAAGAATAACCAATTACTGGGAATTACTGGGAAGACTTCCCCCACTTCCCTCGACGTTGGTAAACCTGGATAATCTTGCTCGAACTCGTATCACAATAATTTATGCATCTCAAAGATTTCTCATAGTAGAAACTTAATGTGGTTATGTGCATGTTTAGGGTTCGCTATATTCAGCTTCAAACCTAAACTTGGCTTACTTTTGATGATTTCACTATGTAAAAATAATTTAACTAGCAGTAATTGAGATAGAAACCCGGTTTTCCCAACAAAAACGGGACGACCTAGCTCAAATGTATACTCAATTTCTGCACAAACATATTACCATTTCCCTCGAGCAGTCTATCATCCAAATATGGACAAAATGAATAAATGGCCTCTACAACAATAAGAAGAGTTTCAATATAATTCATTGTCTTACTGCATATGCCATGAGGGGTAGATCTTCTCGAATACTTTGCATGTTTGTGGGAATTTCAATAACTGGCATTTGAAAAATCTTCAAGAATTCCTTCTCCTGCAATGACAAAAATAGAATTTTTGAAGCACTGGATGAAAGCATGCAAAATACATTATGGTTTATGAAGAAGCACTAGCCTCGGTTTTTGCAGTCCCAGTCATCCCTGAGAGCTTTGGGTATAGCTTGAATAATGATTGGTATGTAATTTGGGCCAAAAAACAGAATCAGCCTACAAATTTAAGGAAGACGAGTCCTGTTATAAAATTTAAAAGTGTGCAACAAATAGCACAGCTAAAAGGCCGGAAAATATAGAGCAACTACAAGTCTGCAACACCTGGATCTTCAGTCCTTTGGCCTCCACTGCTTGATGGAGACCGTCAGACCACCATCTTTTCTCGTCCACTCTACCAGTCAACTGCAGAGAAAGAACAATATAGCATTTCTATATCAAAGAACCTAAATAAGTTAGCAATGAAACTGACTCAAAAATGTTTTTATCCTCAAAATATACAAAACAACACAGCATAAACAGCAACTTCAAATGAAAGAAACATTGGCACACAGAAAAATCCAGAAATCCTTGCCACCCTTGGATGGTTAGTTAAACCGACAGTTATGCCTATTATTATAGTAAGCAAATGAGTGCTAGTTCTTGAATCAACTTTTGTAGCAACAACCAATTCAAATTAGGTGAAACATGCCACAAGAGAAGACATTTGAACCATAAGTGAGTCAGATTAATTGGGAAAATCATCAACATAAGTCCAACTTTTACTTGATAATACTTTCTGCATATCCATTAAGCCCGACATCAGAATATTATTTTCATATCCATTTTCTCAATCATATAATGAATATAAAGAATAGGAAGAAGAAGGGGTGATTGTTAAATACCTTGTTGATTATAAGAGCCTTTCCATTTCGAACAATGTACTGAACATCTCGCCGGTAGAATTCTTTAGCTCTTAATGCATTCAAAACAAATCTGCCAAATTACAATGAAATATTCGTAAATTTATAAGGTAGGAAAATAGCAAGCATTAAACATTGAAAAAGCACTATGATATTTTATTTAGACCATATATGAAGAATCCAGAAAAAAAATATTTAGGACCAAGGCATGAGAACCATAAATATAAACAAACATATAAATAACTTGAAATTTTCACCTGACTCAAGGATCATTCTCATCCCATAAATCATTTGTTTCTAGAGCTACCTCAGCTAGTAATATTCCTTCCTCAATTAGTTCTACAGAGTTATCCTTAAGATCCACTTTGTAGTGCTACTGCTGTCAATTAAGCACAGAATACTCACAGATGGTGAAAAAAGGTCAAATGTATCTTTGATATGAATGAATGGTAAAATTCAAAACTTAAAACTCACCAGACCCCGTACAAGCAACTCAGCTATTCTAGTGGCAACTGGAAATCGTGCCACGTCTTTATTTGCCTGCACAAATACAAACTCAAGTTGAATAAGTACGCATAAAGAAAGTTAATTTCTGGAACGATATAGTTTGACATTAGGATTTGAAGAAGTGCTAGAGCGGATAACCTCCGGAAGGAAAACTTCATTTCCTTTTCATCATGTTTCATTTAAGGGAGAGTTACCTATAGTCATTCATACATTTGATACTTGTGCAATTTTCTCATAAACATACAAGATTACCTGTCCATTAATCAACAAAGGGTTGCGTCCTTCGTCAATAAGGACAGAATCAACTTCATCAACTACCCCAAAATGGAAAGGCTTTGGCCTGTTCCATAGTATAGTAGTTAGTCAACTAAAACAATGAAACAAGGCGGTCCAATCATGCAGGTAAAAAGACTGAAGTGTTACCATCTCATTACAAGTTGGTCACTGCTTCCAGCAAGATTATCTCATAAATAATCAAAACCAAGTTCCTAGGGCATAAAATAAGGAGAGCAGACATAAATAATGTTGTGTTCATAGTACTCCTATGCACTAGTGTAAGTAGAACTATTTCTTGGTGTAATTTATGAAAACATAATCAACTCACGGTATTGTTGGTGTATGTAATGTCGCATCTATAGTTAGGTTTTCACTCCTGATATGTCATACCTCCCTGCACAAAAATTAACATTATAAGATATACGCTTGTTTGCAACATCGACATTTATAAAATCAAGCGTCCAGATACTCATTACAAACATCAAGTCCTCACTTTTGGTGAATGTACTTTTAAATATATAAATGAAATTTTCCTTATTCATTATCTCAGGGATTCAGGATTCAAGAATCCATAAATCTTAGAATAGTCGATCCATTAGCTCACTTTCACTAGGCTGCAGTCTGTATCCAACTAAATAGTTTCTTTAAGTTTATCCCTTGTAAGAAGTTTAACCATTAAAAATGCACATAATTTGTTTCTTGATGTCTTATTTTGATATTACTCGACCAAATTCTTCTGTTTTCATCTCTGCAATAGACCCATCATGAAGCACAGCTCCACCAATAATCTGCAATAACATTATAAGAAAATCTAGGCAAGTCTGAGTGTCGGATTTACGTTATATTAAAATTCTTATACTGCATCTAATGACCTATAGTCTAGATTTTTTTTATCAACTATAGTACAATAAGAAAAAACAATTTACTGCATTTATAAATTACACAATGAACAAATGGAGGCATGTGTACAACATCGCAGCAAAACACCTTGTACAAACAGTTACAATGATGATGCAGTAACATATAAGAAATAGAACAATTAAATACTAATAAATAATTATCTTCCTTTATACTGTTTCTAAATGCACAGAAAGAAAGATGTAACCAAGTTCATGTATTCTAAGATCCAAAAACAAAATAACACCTTTAAAATCAGCAACAAAGTGTACACTCTTCCATGCGCAGAATGGTTAGTACTCAAACCTGGACATCAAAATGCCGCATTCCAAGCTTCCTTCTCGCTGCTTCACGAACGACTGCAAACGCCTCTACAAGAAGATGCATCACAAAGACATAATAAAGTTAATTTCTGAAAAAGGAGTTCCTAACTAATAAATCTATAAGCAAATTGATACTTTGATTATGACCATAAGCAACCAACAATAGAGAGGAGAGAGTCTTTCTCAAACGCTATTAAAATAGATAGTTTCCATATACCAGCTTCAATATCAGCTAGAGTTGCACCCTGTTTCAACTGTTGGCGAAATTCCTGTCTTTGATCTCAACTACATAAGCAAAGAGAAGGAAAATCATTCAAATTTCAAATAAAAATAAAAAATGAAATAAGGTAAGATACCAATAGTGAAAAAATTGTAAAGTTGAGAAAAACATGTTCATCTGACAGTTCCTGGAAACAATGTTCAAGCGCATTCACGGAATTCACAAGTCTGTAGTAATCTTTAACCACCCAGTAACTTAAGCTGCTCAATTCATTCCACGTTTTCTTACTCCTGCCTAAAACTTCCTACAAAGATTACTACTTTTTAAGCAGAAATGCCAAAAGAAACTTAAACCAAATCCCCCTTTATCAAAATATATGTTATAAGAACAATAAATTTTGAAAATAACCGAATAAGCGGTTTTGTTTTGTGAAATTCGCACCTTGAGAGATGATGTTGTGAAGGAGCGGGAGAAGCAGCGGCAGCGGCGGATGAAGAGAGAGGGAGGAGCGAGGAGAAATGGCTGAACGAATGTGGTTTTGATGCATAGAGGACGGTGGCGGAGCTGTGGTGGTGGGAGGAGCGAGAAAGAGGAGGTGGTGGCAGTGGGCATCGGAGTTGTATGTTGGTGGAGAGCTGCTGGGGTTTTCGACCTGAGGTTTAACACTCAATGTAAAGTGAGATTTTTTATTCAGAATTAGGAATTAATAATTATTAAATTACCCACCAGATTCATAAAAACTGCAAACAGAATCTAGTAATTTACATAAAGTCATGTAATGCACTCAACCATTAAAACTCATGGATTATGAAATCTTCATGCTTTCCAGAACATAAAACAATTCCTCAGCCACAAGCATCGGTTTGAGAAGCCGAATTAGCTAATTTTGGCATTTTTTTTTCAATGTCCATCCTTTTGAAATGTAAAGAAGTGGACTTATATATAATACTAGAGCATCCTATAACCGTGCTCCGCTGTTTATATAATGAAACATGTTTTGATAGTATTGTATAGTATTATTACTTTTTTTTTTACTTTCATGTTGTACATCTTTAGCATTGTTGTCTTCTTCTTACTCAATCTTATTTTCTTTGTTGGACTATCCAAAATGATCTCCTTGTTTTTTTCTATTCTCTCTATGTTTAACTTCTATTTTGTAGTTGATCATCATATTCTAATCAAGTTTGATAACATAACTTGAGATGATCTGGATTCTATGTTCCTCGGTTACAAAAGCTTTAACTCTTTATATTTGCATCTTCTAGAATATAGTCTACGATGGATTTTGCATCTAGCTGACTTATACACAGCTACCTACTTAATTATTATGAAGACTTCCGCCATATTATGTTAGTCTCCCTTCTCTGAGTGAGTTAGAGAGAGAGAAAGTAACTAGGAAACTATAAGAGAGAGAAAGTAGATATTTCATAGATGATAAAGAGAGAACATGGAGCCTAAGCTAATTTACAATGTTGATAGGAACTATCGGTGTGTCCTTCTACATCAAGAACACGTCTTACTTATAGCCTCATTCTAGTGGGCGTAATTACCGGCTTCTCCCCTGAGGTTGCTAGATCTTTTCCCCACGTTCCCCTTGCTTTTGGGGGTGTAAGCCCTTCATCCTGTCATGACCCGGATATTAAATCGTAGATTTTGCATATCTAAAATATATATTTCTTTTATTTTAAATTAGTTAAGTTTTGATTTTATTTCCGTATTAGAAATTGAACCATATTTAGATTAGGGTTTAGTAATTGTTTGGATTATAAATACCCGATTATGCACTCTTAATTTTCAAGCAATGAATTAATATTTTCTTCCTTAGTCTCTCGGCTCTCTCTCCCTCTCAACTCAATCTCTCTCTCTCCCTCTCAACTCAATCTCTCTCTCTTATCTCTCAAGTCAATCTCTCTCTCAATCTCTCTTAATTATCTTTGTTCTTTTCAGGTTTGATCTCATTACTACACTACAATTGTTACAAGCTATTTTACGAACCGATTGTTACGTAACATTCATCAGCAAAAGTTGTATAATAGACCTAGTCTATTACATGCGGTATCGAGCATCGACTCGCGACAAATGGGCAATACGATGGACACGGTATTTTGGAGCAAGTCGTGAAGGCGATCGTACAACCGGTAGCGGCGGCCCTCGAGAAAGAAACCGCTCGCTTTGTCAACGAGATAAATAGAATTTCCGATTATTACAATCGTAGATCGGAGGCTCTGTCGACGTGGTTTCGTTTGGGACGAAGCCTCGGGTTATTACTATGATACTTATTCTCGGTTTCTATTATGATGAATATACAAGTGTTATATTATGATGGAAATTCTAGTAGTTTCTTGCTGTTCAAAACCGTGAGGTGTGGAATGGTAGTTCGGTAAGTAAAGGATCGGGATGATGAGGTTGGTGGTACCGACTTTGAAGTGGATGCAACACCTACTGCGCCGAGATTCCGCATTTGTTCGAATTGTTTCAAGCTCTCTGGCGCCCTCATAATTGAAAATAAATCTCTCTCCAAGGAGAAAGAAGTTGTCGAAGAATCGGCTCAAGCGGAGGAGCCAATCGCCACCGAAGCCGAGCCACGAGAAACAAGTCGTAGAAGAAGCTGCAGTGGAAGAGCCAATAGTCGTTGAAGTCGAGACGAAGGACGTGATAGCTGAAGAGACGAAGGCAGAGACTGAAACAACCGAAGAAGCAGTGGCAGAGAAAGAGCCAGAAGCGGAGGAAACCTCTGCCGTAGAAGAGGGTGCTCCGGCTACTGAAGATGAGAAAAATGAGGAGTTTGATCAGTTTGGTGAAGTTGAGTTTGTTAGGTTTCAATTCGTCCCTATTGTCAATGAGAATGGAAATAGTATCAATAATTATATTGTGTTCAAAACAGAGGAGTCTGTACAAGCGTCATTGGCTCATAATATGGTCGTGGTTGGTGGGAACTCTATCCGTGTTGACAAGGCTCGCCCACCTCGCAAGAAATTGAAGGGAGGCGACGGCAACATCCGAGTCTTGGGGACAAGACTCTCAAAAGGGGGAAGTATTGTCATGACCCGGATATTAAATCGTAGATTTTGCATATCTAAAATATATATTTCCTTATTTTAAATTAGTTAAGTTTTGATTTTATTTCCGTATTAGAAATTGAACCATATTTAGATTAGGGTTTAGTAATTGTTTGGATTATAAATACCCGATTATGCACTCTTAATTTTCAAGCAATGAATTAATATTTTCTTCCTTAGTCTCTCGGCTCTCTCTCCCTCTCAACTCAATCTCTCTCTCTCCCTCTCAACTCAATCTCTCTCTCTTATCTCTCAAGTCAATCTCTCTCTCAATCTCTCTTAATTATCTTTGTTCTTTTGTGTTTGATCTCATTACTACACTACAATTGTTACAAGCTATTTTACGTAATCGATTGTTACGTAACATTCATCAGCAAAAGTTGTATAATAGACCTAGTCTATTACACATCCCCCCGCTTCCCCCTGGGGGTTTCCCTCCGTCTTCCCCCCCTCTTCCCCTTAGTTGTCTTCTTCCCCCCGGGCGCGCGCTTTGGTACGAGGTTCGTATAATTAACTACTATCATTAGGATACAATGAGACTCTAACTTGCCTTTTTAATGAATACATTACGATAACCTTCTTGGATATATAATCTATGTTGCAACAACTTCAGGGCGCGTGTCGATGGCTTGCCAACATATATGTTTGTAGCCTTGAATCCAAAATAGTCAATTTTACGAGTAATGCAATAATCTCTTGAGTCCTAGTGATAATAAGCATACCAATACTCTTAAATGTTGACAAAGCTTTTAGAAATAAAATAACAATTCTTGTCGTACATCATGCTGAGTATGCAGCCACCGCCATTTATTTGTCACCATGTCTTTGCCTACAAGAGTATTGAGTAACTAACTAAATGACAAGGAAGATATCCATCTCTGTTTGATGCATGAGACAGGATCGAATAACTAGCATGCAGTTAACTCTACACATTTGAAATAGTTTCCTTAGTACATTGCGCAACACATGATGTCCACAAGAATTCTCTAAGCATGGCTGAATAACCATAGCACAATCTTCGAAAAGTACTTCAACTCAACTAACTTCATACATAATCCGACATTTACCCTAATTCATTACCATCTCTATGACTACGGCCTTCAAAAATTCACATTGATCATCTAGAAACATGAAGACCAGTTAACTGTTCAACTATATACATTCATGGGAACCTATAGTTTCTTGTCTTCTAACCACATCTCAATCCACTAACCTCATTTTCGAAGTATAATTTATCAGCAATTTTCAAATATGCTGCTCTGTTATATATTCATGCAGAGAAGAACCCATGTGAACAACCGAATATTTACCTACATCAATTTCATTTAACAATTCACAGAAACAGTACAATGGACTAAAATATATAGCTACACAACAAGAACAAGATAGTCGAATAAGCACACTTAAGCAACAAACTTATCATATAACATAAGTACCATGTGACACAGTTTCTTGGCTTCTAATAACAATTCAATCCCCCACCTTTTGTCCTTACATTGCAGAAACAACTAAAGTGTTCAATCAAAAAATTCACAAATACCACGTTAATCGTTCTAACTAAAAATACCCAAACACTTCACATTTACAATGTACATACACATATACTATTCCAATACAAGGTTTTAAAAAGCGTAAATGGGTTTCGAGGCGTTTTTTCATGGTTTCACGAGGCGTAAGCCTCGAAACGGAACGAGACGTAAATTTAATTTTTTCCCCATAATAAATATATAATAACACATAAGTCAAAAGTACTCTCAAATTCAAAATATATGGGATTCAATATTCTCCACAACTAGGATTTTAACTTTTTAGTGAAATACATGGGAATTTGTGGCCAAAATGTCTTTTCTGGAAGAGAAATACAATGAATCTTATTAGCTCATCTAACCTCTTCGTTTTATTAAGTTAAATAATTAATTATACCCAAGTTATCTAATAAACTTTGCAACTAATCACATAAAGAAATGTCTAATTTAATATAACCTCTTCAGTTTGAAGCAAAGACTAATATTAATTTCAATTCATGCCGTTTTCTACTCAATATTGATTATAATCTTAAATATTTTGGGTTGAGTGACCAAAATCTAATTAATGTAATTAGGTTAAAGCTCAATTATATTAATTTCAAAAGAATTCAAATTTTGGCCCGATAAAAAAGGGACCGCCTCAATGAAAAAATGTCTCAAAGGCGGGCCTCGAGGCGCGCCTCGCCGGAACGAGGCGCTCAGATGAAGCGTATGGTCTGAGGCGTACGCCTCAAGGTGTTTTTTCGCCGTTTCGATTCGAGGCGCGCCTCGAGGCGGGCCTCAATTGGGTTTTTTAAAACCTTGTTCCAATATTAACCATATTTTGATAGATATAACAATTGAATATTAAGCACAAATATACTACTGTGAACTGTCGTCATGCAGCAAAGAGACCTCAAATAATACTGCCACAT